>JAGVVM010021932.1:0-15757 GCA_019149425.1 Psidium friedrichsthalianum
TGAGTTGGTTACAAGCCAAAAATCACGAAAATCAAATCCAAATTTTCCGTGGCGGTTGAAGTTGGCAGCAGAAACTGGAATTCAGCAGGGAGAGGGAGAGAAATCTGAAAATGAAAGAGAGGGAGAGATTCTGCTGCAAATAATGGAGGAGAGAGAGTGGTTTGATAATAAATATCCTAGAGATAATTATTGAAAATTACTATTCACTGAAAGAGACATAAAGCTGAACGAATTGACTGATTTTTGGACTTTGGCCCTTTGACAAATGAATCTATCGGAAGTTAAGCTCGCATTGCCCTTCTTGCTTGATATACTCAGAATGATTTTTGAATTTAACCCGTGCTTGCAATTCATTGCCGTTAACGCAAAATGAATGTAAAAAAAATTGAAAATCGACGCAAAGGAAATATTTTTTGCTAAAATTTTTTTTGTGTAATATGAATCAAATGCCATGGAAAATTCTATGTAGCGCCCCAGAACGCTACCTCAAGGCTTACCACTTCCATACCCTTCCATCGACTTGGCTCCTCACCGCCTTCCATTAGCCTCATCGTCTACATCGTTCGATCCAGTGTTAAACCTACACATCTGAAAAGATAATCCCCAACAGGGGTGAGCTAACAGCTCAGCAAGTTCATCCTCTAAATCTCGCTCAGGATACCAGATACTCTTAGATCGAACCCTAAGCATGCAATTCACAATTCGCAAGATATTCAACCAGGCATAATTCAAAGGAATGGACAATGTAGACACTACGAGGCACAGTTCACAACATTACAACTCAGGCGATCTATAAACATAGACACAGTCATATCAAATCCTTGCCCCAAATTGTGTTTTGAGCCATTCACTTTGGCTCTCACACAATTATTCACCAGAATTACTCTTTCTCTGCCCTTGTCAACCAAAACTCGCATTTAAGGTTCATAGGGACTCAATCTATGGCCACAATTCTACATGACCAGCCCATAAGCATGTAATTTCAACCCATATACAACCCTCAAAGTGTCACGACTAGCGACCCAACTTATTAATTGGGTCCGTTTCCACCCCAATTGATCCCAATGCTCAAAATTCAATGTCTAAACCACCTCAAGTCATCCTCTAGATACAAAATCAGCTCAAACAGAATATAATCAGCCTTAAACCGAGTGCGAACAGCGCAGCATATCCTCACACAGAACCATTCACCATAAATATCGCCAAATCCGTCAAATTTTCTAAACCGATCTACCTCGGATCACATCCTAGAGTCAATCCATGAATAATCCAATGCCCTACTCAAGATTTAGAAGTAGAACTCACCTAAACGAAGCTGAAACAGGGCTGAGAAAGCGGCTGGAAGCAGCGATGATTAGCGACGCACGGCGGAGCACAACAACGACGACGGATTCCGGTGGATTTAATCCAAACCGGGGCTGTTCAGGGCTGAACCGACATCAAAACGAACTAGAAATCATATATTTGACATGGAAATGAGATCTAGGGGCAGCCGGGGTCGATATAAATCAATTAGAGCTAAACAGAATTTCGGCACCCAGAAAACAGTTTCGTCGACTGATACGAGAAAATACATTTGAAGGGTCAAACGACCTCGGATTGAGGCGATTCAAGTTGGGTTAGAACCGTAAGACATTGAACTACAACATATCCAAAATTACGAGAATCCAACTTACAGATTTTTGTCAGCGGCCGGTTGAAGTCTGCAGCCAGAATTTGGAGCCAAATGAGAGAGGGAGGAGAAAAGAGAGAGAAAGTGGTTTCTATGGTGGAATAGTGAGGGGGTGAGGGTTCTGCCGTGAATGATGAAGAATAAGAGAGAGAAAAACCCATTATTTGAGAAAATAATAAAAAAAACGAATAATAATAATAAAATAATAAATATCTCGGTTACTATTCATCGATTTGACCAAAAGTTGGTCAAAGCTTATCCAATCTGGTCAAAACTTGGAGAGCAAGTTTGACTGGTCAATCCTCAAAATTCGTGCCAAAACGGGACTGATTGGGACTGAATCGGTGTTATTTTGGCTCAATCGCGAAGGGAAAATGACTCGAGATGATCTCGAAAATTTTTTCTGACTTCGCTAAAATTCATCTCACACCCTAGCCACTGAATCTAGAGCAAATCGGGGACTCGACAGAAATTTCTAATTTTTTTGCCTTCCTTCTCTGCACTCCGAAGTCAAACTGCTAATTTCAGCCTTTCAAGGCGATGTCCAATTTTGTCTCTCAATCCTCGAAAATCTAATATTATTTATCTTACAGACAATCGAAATTCGGGATGTCACAAATCTTCCCTCCTTAAGAAGTTTCGTCCTCGAAACTTGTCTTTACTTCCTCCTCATCAAATTGAATACCTTGATGGTCATTATCTTACTCAATTATGTGGTCTTGTTACGCTTCCGCTGCGTACTCTGATCACTTGTCTTTCTTAATCGCCACATCTCACAATCTTAATCATTAAAAAGGGGTCCTCATCGACCAAAATACTCACAGATCTATCTAGTCATTTCGCTATATCATTTACTCATACATCGCACTACGAACATCTCGAGTTCGCTTCTCACACTCGCCAATTCACATGGCATCATTCAAAACCATAATGTCCATCTCATTTCACCAAACAGAGTGTTCATTATCACTCAAGATGTAACACATCTCAACACTTTCTCGATGCCAATTTCACATGCCATGCCTAAGATTCTGTTGGTTACGATCTTTCAAACAAAACATATTTTACATAATTCACACCCCACCACGACGCTATCGAATCGCTGGTCGACTAGCTCGTGTGGGTCTCATCACAATTCAAGGCTACCCTGATCACACAACAGGGGCCCTCTCCGATCACAACGGAGGCACAAAACAAACGCTCGACTTTCACCAACATCCACAAGGCATTCAGGCATTCCTCATATCCATGGCATCTCAATCCATTCAAATTTTCATCCAATATTCCAATTTCTCATATGCAATGCTATGCATTTTTCTAAATTTTTTTTTTCCTGAAAGCAAACTTTAATGCAATGTATTAGTCAGAATCCAGCGCACGGTAGCTTCACGCCACTGGCTTTTCAACCAAGCGTGATGACCAATTGTGCAAATTAGACTTAGCTCGATACCTAGACCCTTCTTTTTCAATGTATGACTTAGTTCATTCCTGTCCCCATCGCCATCCTAGAAGCCTGCCAGGAGCCGCACCTTGCTCGGGCCTCTCTGCCCCGGCGATCACTCCCCGCCCTCGTCGGACCGGGTCGTTACAGGCCCACCAGCTTTCGCCTGGTTCGTCCCCAAGCCACACATCTACAAAGTTGAGTCCCGCTTGACATGTCCCATACCATGTCTTACAGTTTATAGGCATCCCGTATTAGCTTGTCCCATACCAAGCCCACGGTTTATCAAGTCCAATAAAAACAATGTCATGAATTATGCATGAATATTTCTCAATCTTTAAATTTTGATGCAATCAACACGTGCAATGCATGGTCGTCCTCATATCCCTCGTATTGTTCGTCTACGCAACATCAGTTTCTCATATTAAACTGCACTCTCTCACATCTCAAGCAACCATCAACTTCAAAGATCAGATACTTAGTATCAAACTATACAACTGTTTTCTTGGTTGCCATTCACTTATAATCAAAGTTTGTCAATTAAACTGGCTCTTCGTCTGTAGTCACTGTTCGCTTCCTTGCGAATCTCATTTCATCATTCAGAGCCTTTCAATGAGAATCATTATCTAAGACTATTGAGATACGATATAGATTCAAGCCTACCAACTAAGTCAGTCACTAGTGCACCTTATCACTCCATTAACCCGCTCTGATACCAAAACTTACTGTAGCGCCCCAGAACGCTACCTCAAGGCTTACCACTTCCATACCCTTCCATCGACTTGGCTCCTCACCGCCTTCCATTAGCCTCATCGTCTACATCGTTCGATCCAGTGTTAAACCTACACATCTGAAAAGATAATCCCCAACAGGGGTGAGCTAACAGCTCAGCAAGTTCATCCTCTAAATCTCGCTCAGGATACCAGATACTCTTAGATCGAACCCTAAGCATGCAATTCACAATTCGCAAGATATTCAACCAGGCATAATTCAAAGGAATGGACAATGTAGACACTACGAGGCACAGTTCACAACATTACAACTCAGGCGATCTATAAACATAGACACAGTCATATCAAATCCTTGCCCCAAATTGTGTTTTGAGCCATTCACTTTGGCTCTCACACAATTATTCACCAGAATTACTCTTTCTCTGCCCTTGTCAACCAAAACTCGCATTTAAGGTTCATAGGGACTCAATCTATGGCCACAATTCTACATGACCAGCCCATAAGCATGTAATTTCAACCCATATACAACCCTCAAAGTGTCACGACTAGCGACCCAACTTATTAATTGGGTCCGTTTCCACCCCAATTGATCCCAATGCTCAAAATTCAATGTCTAAACCACCTCAAGTCATCCTCTAGATACAAAATCAGCTCAAACAGAATATAATCAGCCTTAAACCGAGTGCGAACAGCGCAGCATATCCTCACACAGAACCATTCACCATAAATATCGCCAAATCCGTCAAATTTTCTAAACCGATCTACCTCGGATCACATCCTAGAGTCAATCCATGAATAATCCAATGCCCTACTCAAGATTTAGAAGTAGAACTCACCTAAACGAAGCTGAAACAGGGCTGAGAAAGCGGCTGGAAGCAGCGATGATTAGCGACGCACGGCGGAGCACAACAACGACGACGGATTCCGGTGGATTTAATCCAAACCGGGGCTGTTCAGGGGCTGAACCGACATCAAAACGAACTAGAAATCATATATTTGACATGGAAATGAGATCTAGGGGCAGCCGGGGTCGATATAAATCAATTAGAGCTAAAACAGAATTTCGGCACCCAGAAACAGTTTCGTCGACTGATACGAGAAAATACATTTGAAGGGTCAAACGACCTCGGATTGAGGCGATTCAAGTTGGGTTAGAACCGTAAGACATTGAACTACAACATATCCAAAAATTACGAGAATCCAACTTACAGATTTTTGTCAGTGGCCGGTTGAAGTCTGCAGCCAGAATTTGGAGCCAAATGAGAGGGAGAGAGAAAAGAGAGAGAAAAGTGGTTTCTATGGTGGAATAGTGAGGGGGTGAGGGTTCTGCCGTGAATGATGAAGAATAAGAGAGAGAAAGAACCCATTATTGAGAAAATAAAAAAAAAGAAATAATAATAAAACAATAATAAAATATCTCGGTTACTATTCATCGATTTGACCAAAAGTTGGTCAAAGCTTATCCAATCTGGTCAAAACTTGGAGAGCAAGTTTGACTGGTCAATCCTCAAAATTCGTGCCAAAACGGGACTGATTGGGACTGAATCGGTGTTATTTTGGCTCAATCGCGAAGGGAAAATGACTCGAGATGATCTCGGAAAATTTTTCTGACTTCGCTAAAATTCATCTCACACCCTAGCCACTGAATCTAGAGCAAATCGAGGACTCGACAGAAATTTCTAATTTTTTTGCCTTCCTTCTCTGCACTCCGAAACCAATTAGCTAATTTTCAAACCTTTCAAGGCGATGTCCAATTTTTGTCTCTCAATCCTCGAAAATCTAATATTATTTATCTTACAGACAATTGAAATTCGGGATGTCACAGCCTAAAGAAAATATCCTGGAGTGCGGATCATCCCTAATTTCCCTTGAATAGCTGGCTGCTTTCTATTATCCTCAAATCAGACTGGTATAAAGTGTTATAACCATACCGCGTTAAATTGAGATCTTCAAAGCTTGCTTTCCAGGTGCACACACATGTGCCAATGGTGACTATGGGTGATGCTTCTGCAATTTTAGAGTACATATCTCACTGTCGCGACCTAAAATTCATTTTTAGGTTATGGATTACCAAGATGTAATTAAATGAATTAACATAACCTAACCCGAGCTCTCCCAAGCTCTGCCAATTCGCAACTTGAGATTTAAGTTCAAATGATTCAAATTTGAAGCAGCCACTAATTTTTCTTGAGTAGTAGATAGACCATCTAAATAAAGTTCAGAGAATCTATTACTTCTGCTATCAAATTTGGTTTATAATTATTCCCTTTTTTTTACATTATTTCTACTTAGTTACCATTTTTTTTAAGGTTAAACATATCAGTTTGGTGATATGATACGCTAAGGTTCAAAATGCCCACAACAAGTAACGATCATGAAGATTTTTTTTTGTGGTTACTAAATATGAATGGAGGGCATTCTTTTCAATGATGAAGCCATGTATTTCAAGTGTAAATTTTTGGCTGCAAAACTAATATTCTTAAAACACAAATCCATAAAGAAATATGCATATATAATTTTAGGACGGAAAGAAAAAAACTAAGACTGATACCCTTGCAAGTCTTAATTTCAAAGTCTCAATTTCCATTGAAGAAACGCCGATGAATTTCCTAAGTGAAACTTACACATGCCTTGACGGGACTAGGTTCCACAACATGGATGATGCGAATATGGGGGGACCTGTATAATGAAAAAAAGGATGATGGATGTACAAAATTTCGAATGCAATATGGATGAAGGGTGCACATGCGATGTATGAAAGATGTGCAATGTGTATTTTCATATGCAATTTTAGGGATATGAGGGAGGATTCAATTCAGTCATGCTATTTGAAAATATGCGAATATGGGTATGCTGATATGCATGGCAAACGGTATGCAGATATGGATGATGAATATGCATGAGTACATGGATATGATGATGCAAAAACCATAAGAGAAAGGCATGCATAAACTTGCATACAATGCTATTCTATCTTTATCTACACAAGATAATAATGATGATCAAAGCATGCAAGAACGATGCAACTTTAACGAATATGGCGTGCGGCTATGATAGCATGAATTATGAGACACTTAAGGAATATGGCACGCAAAAAGATAAATATGTAAAGGTGGATTACGTGGGTGTGACACGTGAATATAACAAATGCGACTATGACATACGAACGTGATAACGTGGATGTATGAGATATGCATGAATTGATTTTATTATTTTTTTATGATTTTTCCTTGATTTTTTTAATGATTTCGAAATTAAATTAAATGGAAAATGAGGGAAAATTGGTTCGATCTTAACCTATGATTTTCGGATTTAATTTGCATTAATTCCGAAATTTCAAGGAAATCTCTTACCCGATGTCTACATCTTTGAAAGCTGAAATGAATTCCAAAGATATTATTCATGAAATGCAACGCATTAGATAGGATTTCTAGAAAATCCCTATCTTTCTAAAAATGATGAGACGTGGTTTTTTAAGAAAACCATATCTTGCTAATTTTTAATTTTCTGAAATTTTATGAAATGAAATTAAAAATGAGCCGGAGGATTTTTTTTGAATATTTTCGATTTTTACATTTTTTGTGATTTTTATTTTTATGGGTGAAAATTAAAGTTCGAATTGCAAAAAATTAAGCGCCGCTATTTCCTGATCTAAGCCTGAGGGATCGACCCATTCAACAATTCATGCAAAGAGGTAAGACAATATTTAAAGTTTAGAAAATAGGAAATATACCCCCACTTGATAAGATTCTTTTTCGGATTCGATTTGCGACGAAACTTCGACAATCGAGCGTTGTGCTTCGGACTCAACGGCAGGCTTCTCGAGGCACGATGTCATGGGCGACTCAAGGTTTAGCAAGAACTCTTTACAGCTACTCGGGATTGGATCGGAACTTTACACATGACTGGACTCCTCGGTACGGCTCGCCGTGGAGCACAGTGCTTGCCGGAGGATGACGTGCTCATAGTGTTGGTCAACGGACCAGCGATGCAAAGGCGCTCACGGCACATGGGTGCTTTCAACTTTGGATCAATCACAAATATCACAACGTCTCCAAGAGGAGTCCGGGGAGTCTACTGATCTCATGATGATCCTGTGGGAGTGCTATCAACGACCACCTGAGTTTAGGAAATTTTCTTCTGAACTTTGATTCTTGCGCCCGACAAGAGAACGAATGATGCTCCACGGAAAAAAAAAATCTGGCTTTCGACGTCTGGGACAGCTGGCTTCAGCGTTTTATCGTCGCACCCACAAGTTTGGACTTTGACTGGGAAGTAATCCAATAACGCGACTACAGGAGCGAACCAGCAGAGGACTTCAAGAAGCTTGCCCCGAGGACTTGAAATTTCTAAAAGGCCAGCTCTCTCCTGCTTCCCAAGTTATCAGCATGAGTTTTCTCAATGTCTTAATGAAATATGCCTCAACATGCAACGTTCCAGACCTGTGAGCCTCCGCAGATCTCCAAGTAAAGGATGTTGCATTCAAGGCACGGCTTGGCAGGATCGAGCCCAATGGAATCTTTCTCGCGATCGATGGCGATGTCACTCACGTGGAGCCTACGTATCTCATTAAACTCCTCTGGGAGAACCCGGTGGTGGCGCTCCGAGCTCGTAGAGCGACGGGTCAATGTCCTCGCCCTCGCGGAGGAGGATGTCGTGGATGAGTTCGAAGCCGTGGAGCATGCATGCGGTTCTCGCTCATGCGGATGGACCATCACGAACGTTATAGTGCGAGACGATGAGGATGCGATGGTAGAGCCAGTTCACCGGACGTTCGCTTGGGGGATCAGTGGACTGCCGAGGATCTTCAAGAAAATCTGGTCGTGCATCATCAACGGGAGATCGCCAAAGACTCCATTTAGAGTTGCAGATCTGATGGCTCACTAACGCTGCGAACTCTAAACAGGCGCACCACTAATGATCAATGGATGATGACCGGCTGAACGGTAGTGACCGACTAAACGGTAGTGGACTGTGGGGAGTGCGAAAACAACCGGGGTATGACATTCGACCTCACGAGATAAAGAGATCGTCAGGTCTCGGATTAGAGCGACCCAGACATTTGATGGTGTGGCTCGTGATGGTGTCGCATGGGTATCAGGATTCAAATCGGCCAGGCAATGGAATGAGCTCCTAGTTAGGCTCGATGAAGAAGGTCAAGGGGAAAGCTCGTGTTTGTTATGAAGGGACGGTATGCTTGGGCAGTAACGAGTTCGTGGAGATGATAATCCTTGGTAGGAGTTATGTGTTCGGCCGTTTCGGAGTATTGCTGGAGGCTTCAAGGAGTTTAGCTACCCTCGTAACGGCCCCGTCTTCCAAGTCAGAGCTCGTGCACGGCAGCCGTCCCCCAGTTTTTGCTGCACCCTCGTTTTAAGTCTCCGACCTCTCCTGCTTCCTCCCTTTTTTTTTTTTGCTTTTTTCCTTCTTTGTCAAGCATCCCCTCGATTGTCTGGGCGGTGTCTCCGAGGGAGATGTTGGAGGAATCCCTCTTTTAATTCTTTAATACTTCTTTTGGGTTCCCTTTCTTGAGTGTATAATCATCTTCCAAAATATTTTATCCTCCTTCCTTTCAGCCGTGTCTCATCCCATTCTTTATTATTACTTTTTTTTTCGCCGAAAGGCCATTCTTTTCCCTCGTCAGTGCGCTTCTAACGCCACTTTTGTTTGCCCCCCACTATGGCCGAAAGTTGTCTTGTCCCATTTTGACTGCTGACCACCTAACCTGCTTTGGAATTTCTTCAGCACGGGTGATCAGCTGCACGTTTCCTTGGAATTCCAGATCATGCTGGCAGCTTCAGCCTCTCAAACCAACACGCATGTATGCCCACGGAGACCAGTCCCCGGAGAGAGACCAAACCTAGAAATGAGGAATCGAAGGAGAGATGAAGGGTTTCAGCTCTTTGTTGGAAAGCCTTTAAAAGAAAAACTTCCCACAGAGGAAATTTTTTGATAGAATTTTGGGAGCTCTGGCTACGATCTCAAAATTTGATTCAAATGAGCTCCCATCAGCAGTTTTATGAATTGAGCCATTTTATCTCCTCTCGTCAATGCAAAATACAATGTAAAGAAATAAAATAAAATAAAAAATAAAAAATAAACAAAAAATAAAAATGCGATGCAGAGAAAATATTTTTTGTGAGAATTAATTCTCAATTTTTATGCAATAAAATAATAATAATAAATCAAAATTTAGGTGTCAACAGCTGCCCCTCTTTGAGTGGAGGCTCGCAGAGGTTACGCTCAAAGACAAAATTGAAACCTAAATTTTGACAATGTAAATGATTAAATGAATTTTTTTTTTGTGAGGATTTTAATCCCCTTTTTTATGTGGATGAAATGAGGAATGAATTTTTTTTTTGTGGGGTTTTAATCCCATTTTCTATGCAGATGAAATGATGCATGATATATAAGACTGAAAATAACACGTCTCAAGGTTTCCTTTCTCCACGAAATGGATTGAGGAAATCTGCACGTGGGTCGCATACAGAGATACCTGTTTTGCCAAATACCTCATAATGCTGATGATTCCCTCAAGCTCCAAGCTTCTTGTGGTTGCTAGGATCTTATGGTACTGGGTGCCTATCCGTTACCAGAGGTTTCCCCCTGATGCAAGAAAGCGCAAGATCCGTAAGAGGATGTGTCCACCGCATTTCTTCGAATGGAATCACATCAAGGAGATAGGTACTGCCAACCCCACAGGGCAGTGACCTTATCAGGATGTAAAGATAGGTACCGCCAACCCCATAGGGCGGTGACCATATCGGAAGGATATGTCGCCGAAGCGAAGTCATATCAAGGAGGGGTATGCTGCCAATCTCACAGGGCAGAATCATATCAAGAAATGAGAGAGGTACCGCCAACCCCACAGGGCGGTGACCAGATTGAAATTGTGCTGCACGAATTGCATTAGTGCAAGCACAAGATATTCAAAAATGGGTTCAGAAAACTTACCTGGATTTTCTGGGTAGTTGGGGGGTAGATTTCTTTCAAGATCATTAGAGCTGGTCTTTGATGATCTGAAAGGGACCAAGATCATTAGAGCTGGTCTTTGATGATCCGGAAGAGTTTCGAGATCGCTAGAACTGGTCTTGGACGATCCGAAAGGGAGATGTGCCGCCAACACAGGGTAGTGACCATATCGAGAGGGTGTGCTACACGAGCCATGTCGGTGTAAACACAAGATATTCAAAAATGGGTTCAGAAAATTACCTGGATCTTCTGAACGAATGGTCAAGGAGTAGATAGGCTGACTGCATCATACCTGCTTATTCACTTGAAGCAAAATCATGCGCATAGACCAACAAATGCTAATGCGACATGTATTTCATAAGAATCACGCTTCACTGAAGAAGGTGAATGCTTGAATAACTGTATGTGCCACAACGGATTTGAGTGCCCTAACAATCATCAGATTTTCATTCTTTTGAAAGGCTCAGGTTGAAAACATACTTACCTGAGAGCATGGAAGATTGCCAAGTGGACACTTGCCAGCATGGCTTGTTCATTCAATCATCCTTGGATGAATTTCAAGACCTCTTGAGGTAGCTTGAATATTAGGAAAGCATCTGCTCAAACAGTGTTTAGATGTGACATGTACAGGCATGCATGCTGAAATTCATTCAGTGGATTTATGCAAAACTATTCTGTCAAGTTCGCATCACCAATTCTGCTCAAGGAGGTTATCATGTCATGAATACCTTGAATGTAATCTGAATGGGGACTTCAGTCTGAAAGGGCTTTCTCTCACTCTCGAGAAAGGCTGTTTATCCTGATTGCAGGATTTGAAAAGAAATCACTCAACCTTACCATCATCGCATTCAGTAGGGTCTGAGTAATCTCACAATTGATATGATCAAGCCGATCTGGAAGTCTTGATTAGGACCGTAATGTGGGCTGGGTCAAAGGCTTATCAAAGGGGACTCATTTCGAGTCAAGGCCATTGACAAAAAAAAGTCTTCATCATCTGCTCCGGGTTTACAAGTTAAGAACCCTGCAAAATGAGAGAGAAATAATCTTGCTCGAACTTCTTCGAGCGATGCTTAAAGTCATTCAACTCTTACATTAATTCAAGTGCTCTAATCAGAAGAGACTTTCAATGGTCGTGACATAGATCGAGATTTGGGTATGAGAAACGAATGACTCGTTTTGGCTCAGAAAAATATATGAGAAGGGCTTGGTGTTGGTGATCATTGCAGTCTTGTCACCGATCTTTGACCTTCCTGAATTTGTCTTCAATAAATACCACCATTGGCTGAGGGGTGGTAGTTCTTTTACACTTTGCAAACTGACTTCTTTGGGGATCCTTTTTCGGGAATTCTCAAAATGTATGTTCGAAGCCAGAAGTTCATTACAGATATATGGGCATTGGCCTTGCTTTTGATAGGCACTTTGCTCTTTCTGCCCGGGATTCTTTGGAGTAGCCTTTGCTTTTCTTACTCCCGACTCTCATTTTCTTCTTCTTCTTTTTTTTTTGGGAGAGAGAGCTATCTCTCTTTCTTTTTCTTTCTTTTTGGAAGAGATTTTTTTTTGTTTCTCTCTTTTTTGGGAGCAGGCCCTCTTCTTTCAGGCGGAATTTGCTCTCCTTTTAAAATCCCATGACTTTGAATGAGAGATTAAAACAGCATGAATATTCACAGACAAAAGCTGTGTTAAACAATCCCATGATGTAAAATGTAAGATTTTGGGAATTCTCCGTTGATCCGATCTCTTCAGTTCTGTTCCTTGGTGATGACGTCATCTTCAAATCGGAACGAGCAATGATCATTAACGGGGTTTGAGAAATGAATATACAGATTCAATTGGGCTGTACAATGGATGTAGTGTATAGGATAGAGAAATGAATGCTCTTCATCATCCTAAGGCACTTGAATTAAAGTTCGAGTTCAATGTAAAAAAAAAACAGCCGAAGATTGATGCTGGTCTAAGCAAGAAAATTTCTAACCATTTACCTCATGCCGCTGCTGGAATTACCTCGTCTTGCCCCAATGTGGGGTGGTTCTTGACAGGGGTAAGAAAATGAAATCGCCGCTCAAGGAGGTTTGCAATGGATACATGTAGTGTTTGGATAGAGAATTGGATGCCTCTGTCACTTCGACTATCATACCTTTTGCGAGAAAACCCATCGCCTCGAGGAATGCAGATCTGTCTACCGCTCAACTCACTGTGGATTAAATACAGGACGTATGTGGAAATAGCTTGCCTTTCATCGTCCTGTCATGCCCCATGCTGTACATTCGATGCATCGTGTACAGTTTATACCCCCAGTCAAAATTGACAAATTGAACATGCAGAACAGTCATGCATAAATCATGGAATGTGTAAACATCGTGCAAATATGGCAATACAATGTACAAGTATGGAAATTGCCCCAGGCTGTGTGGGCGGATCAAACACGTTGGGGGCCTATTTCCCGAGTCAAAGAGTAGCTTGTTTCTGGTTTCGCCTCTTTTCGATCCAGGTTCGCCATTGATTTCCCCTACTTCATCAGATAGATTGCATCAGGCGATCATAACTTGGCCCCTTGGGGCTGTTTTCTTTGACGTATCAGATGTTAGTTTAACATTTCCTGTAAAAAGGAAGGAGACATGTTAGCCAGTATCAGAAATGATGAACTGGATACGATACTGAGTTACCCTTGAGTGCTTCGCGTAACTCCTTTACCAGTTTACCACTCAGGATTTTCTCCGTGGGTATGTCAAGTTAGACATTTCCTGTCAAATAATGGAGGGGAAGACGTATTAGTCAGTATTAGAAATGATGAATTGGATACGATACTGGTTTACCCTTCATTTTGAATGCCTTGCGTGACCCCTTTATCAAGTTCACTGGATTGAGTTTCCCTTAGTTTTGGCTGGACACTTCAACATTAGGCTAAGCTCATGACAAAATACTGACCTTGGTATTGCTCGTCGAGTATTCCCGTTTCTTTCTGCAAAAAGAAATGCGTAAAAAGTTGTTTTATTTATTTACAATACTTACAACATTCCCCACCCTTGGGGATCGAACTCGGGACATTTCGGACCACTGTCATTCCCCATGCCATCAGGCCCATTAGACCGCAGGCGTCCATAGAGGCTTTCTTCTAAGAGTTAGCCGTTGAGATGGTGCGGTCTTGCTACGTTGCACTGGGCAATTCCATGTCCCAGTTTTTTTTCAAGGCATTTTACAATCCCTGTTAAGACAGAAGAAAGTAATTCAAAATTTGAGACGATCATGGACAAATTGGAACGATACAAAATTACCCTTCTTTGAGATCGCACGGGCTTTTCATTCACATGTTCCTTATTTGAAGCCGTCCATTCTGTGGCAATATCCGTGAATTTATTTGCCTCAAGTTTTGTTCAACCGGGGAATTTCATTTTTGGGTACGACTATACCCTCGGGTCATTTTGCAAATTCCTGTAAACAAAAGGGCTCTAATTTAGAACCGGGACAATTGATGGTAAATTGGAACGATACGTGATTACCCTTCGAGTTTACGTGTTTTTTTACTCGCCATCAATTTTTTCTAGGTTCGGTGCGGTAACGGCTTCGAGCATTTAATGAGAGAAAGGGAAATGATTACTTCTTGCTTTTGTGTTAATTCCAGAGATTCATAAAAGCAAAAGACATCCCATTCAAGATAAAGCATATGCATCCATTCAAGATTTATCTTCCTTCCTCTGTAGGCTCTTCCATAATCAGCTGGCTTCATTCCGGACTAGGTATGCATTGGCCATGTTGAAGGTCTGGTGGTCACTGGCTGAGCATGTGCATCACAGCCTCAATGCTTTACCGATATCAAACTGGTTGATTATGGCGAAAAGATCATCGTCAATGTCCGCTTGGTGGTGATCTGTCCCTTCTTCCTCGGGAGGTATTGATGATGATCCAGTAGCATTGGTCCTTTTGTACCCTTTTCCAATAGAACTCGATCCTGTTATAAACTGGTCTAACTCACCTCTTAAACGTGCATTTTCGATCCTCAGATCATGCATTTCTTCGAAGGTGAGGAGGAGGCTGTTGCAGTTGGGGCAGGTGGCGGAGTCAAAAGCCTCTTTATACATCTTGTTTTCCGCTCGGAGGTTTTCATTTTCAACTCTTAGAAACTCGGCTTCGTTGTGCTCATGACGAGTCTTCATTCGGGTTCGCCTATTTTGAAACCAGAACTTGATTTGCAAAGGTTCAAGTCCTAGCTCTTGACTCAGTTCCATTTTCTGTTTGCCGTCTGGCATAGGGCATGTCCTGAAGAAATCCTCAAGCCTTTGTACTTGCTCCTTAGTATGGCGACACTGGTAAGCTTCTTTTTGACCCTTACCGTTGTTGTCCTTATCTTTAATGAGATCTTGGACGTCGTTGGCGGAAGGGCCAGGCTCCATGGGCTCAATCCCAAAACATGGCTTCGAACTCTTCATTTCCATATTCAGCAAGTAATGATAGCTCTCGGAGTATTGGGTTGAGACATTTTCGATTTGGCGAATGGTTCCTCAAGATGTGTTATAATCTCTTCTGTATTTTCACTCTCTCTAAACGTGTATGCTTTTACAACTCTCTTCAAAGTATGATGAAGATATCAAGAGGATGTCGCTTTTAAAATTTGGCGTGGGCTCTTAGCATTGTATTGCCTCCTCCGAGAGTTCTGTCTTTCTCAATCTTTCCTGCGTGTCTCTTGCTTGGCTCGTCTTTCTCATCTTTTCATAGTGGTAGGGCTCCCGTCGTTGTCTCCACCGTCAATTTGCGAGCGAGTCTCCCAGATTAAGGACGAGTCGTTCATCTCCTTTCTACCAGACAAATTTCCTTGTCTCCCACTCAGCTCGTTTTTTTATTCTTTCTTTTCTAAAGTGGTGGCGTCTCATCAGCTTTTCCGTAAAGACGTCAATTTTGCTTGGCTCCTGAGGTCGCTGCCCAAATGAAAATCGTAGCTAACGAGGGTGG
>JAGVVM010021934.1:0-13231 GCA_019149425.1 Psidium friedrichsthalianum
CCAAGAAAATCTCATTTCTATTGAAGTAGGAAAATGTGACAAAATCTTTTGTTGGTCGACAGAATTTTCCTAAGGGATTTTTCACATTTATTTTTTTTTTCAAAGATGGGATACTAATTGATTTTTTTTTCTTTGAAAAAATGACCATGACATTAAATTCAAAATTGACGACACCTAACATGGACCGACCGAAAAATAATTACAAGATGAAGTTAGAAAACTTACTTTCACCATGAAAAATACCATGTAGATCACATAAACATGCACATGAATTGTGAGTTTAAATCTTAGCCTATCTATTTTAAAGGCTGACAAATTGAAGCGAAAGGACTTACGGCAAGGCGACAATCTCGCACACATAATCAAGATTAGCCATGATCTCACGACGTAATCAGGATTAGCCGACCTTCCCACTTCGGCTCCTCGAGTCAAAAATTATAACCACCGCTTTGGTAATCTTACAAAGCCTGAGGCCTAACTTTTAAAACTCATTTTTGAAAGAGGTTCGGGATTGAATCTGGGCTAACTTTCGACGTGATCTCATGCCAAACGCTAAAACCAAATCACAATACCATCCTAAAAACTAGTGGCCCAGGTCCGACCATGGGACATGTGTGACGTAGTGCTAAAGCGATTAAACATACATAACAGTTAAATACAAACACCGCTTCAAAAATGTGCGAATTAAACAAACACAATTCCAACACAATTCTGCAAAATAAAGGGTTAGCCAAACACTCCACCCCTTATAACTCTCATTCTGCAAAACCATTTAACACCTAAAGGTCAGAATCCAACCAATTCAGACCAAATGAATTTCCATGAAATTTTCTGGCCTAAGTCCTCTAAGTTCTTAAATTTTCAAAAATTAAGAACAAGTCCCCAGCGGAGTCGCCAAGCTGTCGCGCCCTAAAATTCATTTTTTAGGTTAATGGATTACCAGATTAATTGATTAAATTAACTAACCTAGTTCGAGCTCTCCCAAGCTCTACCAAATCGCGACTTTGGTTTTTTGTTCAAATGTTTTTAAAATTTGGAGTCGCCACTAATCATTTTTGGTAGGTGATTAGAAACATAAGTAAATTAGCGGGAGAACTAAATTACTTCTACGAACCAGAGATTATGAGTTCGGGGACTTGGTTACACTAGTTAATTAAAACTAATGCCCTTTCGGTACCTTAATTTCATGGATATCCTAATTTGACAACTCAGGCTTGGTTTATTCTTAAGGCTCTAGTGGAGTGTTCTCTTTTTGTATTTTCACTTTTTAAATGGAATATATGTGAGTGACATTTTTTTGGCATTTCAAAATATTAAGTATTTCCCTGAAGCCGAAAGAGGGAGTGAGTTAACGACTTCTGTGCAGTGCTGCGAGCTACTCATTTTGGGGTTTAATGATTCAAAAATTAAATTACAGGAAGTAAATAACAATAAATAAAGACCACCAATGGATAGCTCAGCCTGGTTTAGCCCTCTCCTTTGGGGTTTAAGGTGCAGGAATTTAAATTGCAGAAATTTAAAATGACCTCCAGTGAGCGGGCTCTGCCCTTCACATTCTGAGGTTTAAATTCTTTAAAATAAAACGAATTGATTTGACAATTCAGGCCGAAAATCCATCGACGGATCAATTGAAAATTTAATGGGCACTCAAGAGCTCGTCAGCGCCAATTTTACACCTCCATGGGATTTACCGTTGACTTGGAGTTGTCCTTTGCCTGACATAAAAATATGGAGAAATGGAGTAATGGAGCAAATATGATTTAATTCACATTAAAAATTAGAACAATGAAAGAGGCACTTAGCTTCAATGGTATTACGAGAAGTGCTTGATGGATATAATTGGTTCCTGCCTGAAATCAAATATGGGGAAAATGGGAGAAGAGTAGAAAATTTGAGCTAGTTTATACTAAAAAATAAAGAGAGTAGAGGGACACTTAGCTTCAAATCTGGGATGAATTCTTGATTTATGTTGATCGATGAAGAAATTGATGATGATAACCCTCTACCTTTAAGCTCCTATCATCTTGAAAATTGTCTCTCACTTTTTGGTATTTTCTTCTCTCAAATTTTTCTTCAATCTCCCAAAACCCTATAAACATCCAAAATTTTCTCTCCAAAAAATTCCCCTCTCAAGCTCACTTCTTCCTCCTTTTATAAACCACTCATCTATTTCCCATTCTAATTTTTCTACTAACTCTATCTCCCATTCTAATTTCTCCACTAACTCTTCTTCATTTTCATCTTCCCTTCTCCATCTCTATCTCACATTCTAATTTCTCCACTAACTCTTCTCATATTCATCTTCCCTTCTCCATATCTATCTCTCATTCTACTAACTCTTCTTCATATCTATCTTTCCTTCTCTATTCTCATCTTATTTTCTTTATCTTCTCTTCTCCATATCTATCTCTCATTCTACTAACTCTTCTTCATCTCTATCTTTCCTTCTCTATTCTCATCTTATTTTCTCCATCTTCTCTTCTCCATCTCCTCTTCTCCATCTTCCCATCTTCATCTCCTCTTCTCCATTTCCCATCTTCATCTCCTCTTCTCCATCTTCTCTTCTCCATCTTCCCTTCTCTATTCTAATTCTCCACTAACTCTTCTTTTTGTTATTACAAAATAATCCCTCAAGTGTTAGGTATTTGTACTCTAGTCCATGAGATTTTAAGTATTTGTAATTCAGTCCCTGGAGAAATATTTCTTTAAGTCCAAATCTCCTCACAATTTTCGACACACCTATCGCATGTTGAATTTAAGCTCATTTCTTGCTATTGAAAATAATGCAAATTTAATTAAAGCCCTGTTTATAAAATTGAGTCATTCTGGGTATAATTGGACCAAGATGAAAATTTGGAATATTAAAGAACAATGTCACAACTCCTAAAAGTGAAAAATGAAAATAAATTGACTCAAATTGAATTTTTTAGGCCCGATTCGAGATTATGCTCGTTAAGGAATACACGACCTCGAATTGGATTTTTTAAATTGCGATGGCCAACATGAAAAGGGATTTAAAGGAAAAATATTAATTATTTTTATGATTTTTGTGGCCTCAAATGCTATTATTTATTAAATATTTTCCTAATTTCTAAAAATTATATATTTAAAAAAATACAAAAAAATATGAAAAATTATTTTTTACTCAAAAATGGTTGCCTAAGCTTGGCCAAGGCTTCCAAAGTGATTTTGCAATTTCTCATTTTCTTGATTTTTTTATGAATTTTTGAAAATAAAAATATCAAAAATACTGAAAATATGAAAAATTATTTTTTGATCAAAATTGGTTCTCTAGGCTTGACCAAGGTCCCAAAGTTGATTTTTTTAATTTTATAAATTTTTATGTATTTTTTTATTAATTTTAAAAGAGAAAAGATGATTAAAATCAGGTGTCAATATTATGCCATCTAACGCAGAAAATTCTTTGAACCCTGTCATTGTATATTCTCCTTCTCTATCACTCCTAAACCTCTTAATTTTCAAGTTGAGTTGATTTTTACTTGGACTTGAAAATCTTAAACTTTTCAAAAGCCTCATCTTTCGATTTCAACAAATAGACATGACAATATCTAGAAAAACTATCTATGAATGTTATCAGATACTTCTGACCTCCTCTAGTGACGTAATTTCTAAAATCACAAAGGTCAGAATGTATCAGCTCAAGAAGTTGTGTGCTTTTAGAAAACCGACTTAAAAGGTTTTCTAGTGATAGGCCTGAGCACACGCTTCACATTTGTCAAATCGATAGAAGTATCCAATGGAATGTTGTGAGTTTTAGCTAGATGTTGCATTTTCTATAGTTCACATGTCCAAGTCTATTGTGCAATAACTTTGGATCAATCAGAGTAGAACTCACATGGTTTATGCTATCAGTATCTAAACTCAACCTATAATACCATTAACCATGAATGCACAACGAAATAACATGAGTTAACAGATAAAGTTACTCTACCATTCATAGTTGAAAAAGACATACCAGCTTTATCAAGTAAGCTCATAGATATCAAATTCTTTTTAAGTAAAGGTACTACTCTAACATGTTTCAGAGTTAGTAATTTACCTGAAGAAAGCACCAAATTTGCAGTTCAGTATGAGTCACTTCTGCCTCACCACCATTGCAATTTTCCATGGTGTCTTTCACTTATGTGACTTCAGTGAGAGGTTCTTGTCATTTGCAGCATGACAAGTAGCGCCACTATCCAACCACCACTCAGAAGAGATACTAGCCTTCCCATTTTTCATCATTCCAATGAAGGCTTGAGGCTGAGATTCACTAGTTAGCATATTAGCCTCATTTTGTGGTGTGTTGTTCTTTGGCTTCTTTGGTAGTTTACACTCTGCTGCCCAGTGACCCCACTTTCCACAGTTATGGCACTTTCCCTTCTTCTTCTTTTTAAAGATAGTCTTTTGGCCTCTAACTGTGAAGAGGATTCACCTTTTAGTGACTTGGATCTTTTCAGAGGTTATTGGAATGTGAAACTAAGTTGGCAACTGAATTTTGTTGTCCTACTTGTTCCAAACTCTTCCTAGTACCATTTTGATCCTCAATGTGAATATACATCTTTAATTCATCCAGTCCCATCTGTTCTTTCAGTCTGTGCATTTCAGTCTTGAAAGAACTCCATTCAGCAAATAACTTACTCAATACAAGACCGACAAAGAGATTATCGAACATATCAGATTTATCATCTTTCAGCTTGTTCCTCATGTTCTCAAGTTCAATTAACTGAGAAGTGACACTTGAATTCATGTTGAACTTAAAGTCAAAGAATTTCTCTGCTAAGAGAGTTTTAGAGAGCCCTCTTGTTTTTAGAACTGAGCGTTCAAGTGATCCCATATCTCTTTCGCCGTCTTATACTCACTGTAAGTCATAGCTAGATGAGGATTTAAAGAGTTCAACAAGTAATCTCTACAAAATCTTCATCTTTGTTCCATTGATATTCGTCCACATCTTCGACGGTAGATGCAAAATCACTCAAAACAGCGTAGAATATTTCACGTTCTTTCATGCCAAATTGAACATAATAGGAACTACGCTTTGCCATTTTAATCCAAGCAAAGTGTTAGAAAGAGTGCACCTTGAAGTCCTTAAAGCTTTGTAGAGGTGGAATTTGGCAAAACAGACCCCAAAATTGGATTCGCAGCGCCCAAAAACCTTAAGATGAACTGCGCTCGTCACCGAAGCTTGCCGGAAAAAATCCGGTCGCTGGAAAATCCCGTCGCCGGAGCAATCCCGTCGCCAAAACGTGTCAGAAACTTCCGATCGCCGTATCTCCGTCGTCCGACCTCCATTTGAGACGAGTGACCACTCAAAACGTTCGTCTTGACGAGTAGAACAAAGTCCAAGTGGTATCAACCTCTGAAATTGGCTATAATTTTTGGCTTTTGAATCAAAGATTCTGCAGAAATCCCGTCACCGGAAACGCGCTGAAACTTCCGATTGCCGTATCTCGTTGTCCGACCTCCGTTTGATGCGAATGACCACTCAAAACGTTCGTATCGATGAGTAGAACAAAACCCAAGTGGTCTCAGCCTCTGAGATTGGCTATAATTTCTGGGCTTTTGACTCAAAGATTTCGGCCACCGGAACTTCAAACTCAGATCCCGGTCACTCCGACTGTTGAAATCGAAAATAAATTATACCTGCGAGTTCGTCTTGACGAGATCTTCGAGTAGACACCTTACTCGCTCAAATCCGACATACGAATCTAATACTTCGAGATTGTTGGAGTATATGGGTTTGAGAGAGTATTTGGGTGCTTGAAGTATTACACCAAGAGACATCAAGTTTGGAATGCTCTTCAATGTTACCTCCAGCTTAGGAAACCCTAGAGTTAATATGCAAGCTATTGGGCTCCAGCCCATATGGACCCAAACAAGCATGCTTTTACCTATTGGGCTTGTATGAGAACATATTATTTGGACTATATTAACAATATGTCCAACATGTGCAAGTAGAGTGGGGCTTCAAACAGAGCAAGAGTCTCGATCACAAAGGCAGAAGACAACTCCACCGATTTCGCCACTCCATCCATCAACCTCCCGGCAGAATCACGGCAGACGCAAGCTATCAAGCTTTCAATAGCTCCAACTTCGTAAGATCCATCTATATTTATCTACAGAGTACCAAGCTGCGGCAAGTTCCATGTCCGTGAAGAGCTGTCACTGTTACTCCCAGGTTTGCTCAATTTAGAGTTCTATCTGTTGATGTTCTTCAACTCAGCCAGAACAGAGTCCATAATGGTGCAGATATTCTTCAACTCAGCCAGAACAGAGTCCATAATGGTGCTTTGTTCTGGTTTTTTGCTTCGAATATGGCCTAGTTGCGCGAATTCCATATTCTTCATATTACCGCAGCAATCGTCTCTTGACTTAGTAAATTGCTCGAGTTTTCTTGAAATTTCTGAACTGTACTTAATTCTAGTAAAGCTCTTGCTAGAAAGTCCAACTCAAAAGTTTAAGTTGTTCTCAGGGGATATGAGACAATAACAACTTCAACACTTCCTCTCACGTGCATGTCAGATTACAAGTGATATGTGAAATTTGAATGAGTTTTATATGCTCTTTATATTCATGCGGTTCTCCCTCCACTTAACAGCTTAAGCTTTTGAGTTGAACTTTCTAACATGGTATCAGAGCAAATATATCTGCATATGTGGGCTCAACCTCATCAGTCAAATTTCACATATCACTTGTAATCTGACATGCACGTGAGAGGAAGTGTTGAAGTTGTTATTGTCTCATATCCCCTGAGAACAACTTAAACTTTTGAGTTGGACTTTCTAGCAAGAGCTTTACTAGAATTAAGTACAGTTCAGAAATTTCAAGAAAAACTCGAGCAATTTACTAAGTCAAGAGACGATTGCTGCGGTAATATGAAGAATATGGAATTCGCGCAACTAGGCCATATTCGGAAGCAAAAAACCAGAACAAAGCACCATTATGGACTCTGTTCTGGCTGAGTTGAAGAATATCTGCACCATTATGGACTCTGTTCTGGCCTGAGTTGAAGAACATCAACAGATAGAACTCTAATTGAGCAAACCTGGGAGTAACAGTGACAGCTCTTCACGGACATGGAACTTGCCGCAGCTTGGTACTCTGTAGATAAATATAGATGGATCTTACGAAGTTGGAGCTATTGAAAGCTTGATAGCTTGCGTCTGCCGTGATTCTGCCGGGAGGTTGATGGATGGAGTGGCGAAATCGGTGGAGTTGTCTTCTGCCTTTGTGATCGAGACTCTTGCTCTGTTTGAAGCCCCACTCTACTTGCACATGTTGGACATATTGTTAATATAGTCCAAATAATATGTTCTCATACAAGCCAATAGTAAAAGCATGCTTGTTTGGGTCCATATGGCTGGAGCCCAATAGCTTGCATATTAACTCTAGGGTTTCCTAAGCTGGAGGTAACATTGAAGAGCATTCCAAACTTGATGTCTCTTGGTGTAATACTTCAAGCACCCAAATACTCTCTCAAAACCCATATACTCCAACAATCTCGAAGTATTAGATTCGTATGTCGGATTTGAGCGAGTAAGGTGTCTACTCGAAGATCTCGTCAAGACGAACTCGCAGGTATAATTTATTTTCGATTTCAACAGTCGGAGTGACCGGGATCTGAGTTTGAAGTTCCGGTGGCCGAAATCTTTGAGTCAAAAGCCCAGAAATTATAGCCAATCTCAGAGGCTGAGACCACTTGGGTTTTGTTCTACTCATCGATACGAACGTTTTGAGTGGTCATTCGCATCAAACGGAGGTCGGACAACGGAGATACGGCAATCGGAAGTTTCAGCGCGTTTCGGTGACGGATTTCTGCAGAATCTTTGATTCAAAAGCCCAAAAATTATAGCCAATTTCAGAGGTTGATACCACTTGGACTTTGTTCTACTCGTCAAGACGAACGTTTGAGTGGTCACTCGTCTCAAATGGAGGTCGGACGACGGAGATACGGCGATCGGAAGTTTCTGACACGTTTTGGCGACGGGATTGCTCCGGCGACGGGAATTTTCCAGCGACCGGATTTTTTCCGGCAAGCTTCGGTGACGAGCGCAGTTCATCTTAAGTTTTTGGGCGCTGCGAATCCAATTTTGGGGTCTGTTTTCCAAATTCCACCTCTACAAAGCTTTAAGGACTTCAAGGTGCACTCTTTCTAACACTTTGCTTTGATAAAATGGCAAAGCGTAGTTCCTATTATGTTCAATTTGGCATGAAAGAACGTGAAATATTCTACGCTGTTTTGAGTGATTTTGCATCTACCGTCGAAGATGTGGACGAATATCAATGGAACAAAGATGAAGATTTTTGTAGAGATTACTTGTTGAACTCTTTAAATCCTCATCTAGCTATGACTTACAGTGAGTATAAGACGGCGAAAGAGATATGGGATCACTTGAACGCTCAGTTCTAAAAACAAGAAGGGCTCTCTAAAACTCTCTTAGCAGAGAAATTCTTTGACTTTAAGTTCAACATGAATTCAAGTGTCACTTCTCAGTTAATTGAACTTGAGAACATGAGGAACAAGCTGAAAGATGATAAATCTGATATGTTCGATAATCTCTTTGTCGGTCTTGTATTGAGTAAGTTATTTGCTGAATGGAGTTCTTTCAAGACTGAAATGCACAGACTGAAAGAACAGATGGGACTGGATGAATTAAAGATGTATATTCACATGAGGATCAAAATGGTACTAGGAAGAGTTTGGAACAAGTAGACAACAAAAGTCAGTTGCCAACTTAGTTCACATTCCAATAAACCTCTGAAAAAGATCCAAGTCACTAAAAGGTGAATCCTCTTCACAGTTAGAGGCCAAAAAGACTATCTTTAAAAAGAAGAAGAAGGGAAAGTGCCATAACTGTGGAAAGTGGGGTCACTGGGCAGCAGAGTGTAAACTACCAAAGAAGCCAAAGAACAACACACCACAAAATGAGGCTAATATGCTAACTAGTGAATCTCAGCCTCAAGCCTTCATTGGAATGATGAAAAATGGGAAGGCTAGTATCTCTTCTGAGTGGTGGTTGGATAGTGGCGCTACTTGTCATGCTGCAAATGACAAGAACCTACTCACTGAAGTCACATAAGTGAAAGACACCATGGAAATTGCAATGGTGGTGAGGCAGAAGTGACTCATACTGGAACTGCAAATTTGGTGCTTTCTTCAGGTAAATTACTAACTCTGAAACATGTTAGAGTAGTACCTTTACTTAAAAAGAATTTGATATCTATGAGCTTACTTGATAAAGCTGGTATGTCTTTTTCAACTATGGAATGGTAGAGTAACTTTATCTGTTAACTCATGTTATTTCGGTTGTGCATTCATGGTTAATGGTATGTATAGGTTGAGTTAGATACTGATAGCATAAACCATGTGAGTTCTACTCTGATTGATCCAAAGTTATTGCACAATAGACTTGGACATGTGAACTATAGGAAAATGCAACATCTAGCTAAAAACTCACAAACATTCCATTGGATACTTCTATTCGATTTGACAAATGTGAAGCGTGTGCTCAGGCCTATCACTAGAAAACCTTTTAAGTCGGTTTCTAAAAGCACACAACTTCTTGAGCTGATACATTCTGACCTTTGTGATTTTAGAAATTACGTCACTAGAGGAGGTCAGAAGTATCTGATAACATTCATAGATAGTTTTTCTAGATATTGTCATGTCTATTTGTTGAAATCGAAAGATGAGGCTTTGAAAAGTTTAAGATTTTCAAGTCCAGAGTAGAAAATCAACTCAACTTGAAAATTAAGAGGTTTAGGAGTGATAGAGAAGGAGAATATACAATGACAGGGTTCAAAGAATTTCTGCGTTAGATGGCATAATATTGACACCTGATTTTAATCATCTTTTCTCTTTTAAAATTAATAAAAAAATACATAAAAATTTATAAAATTAAAAAAAATCAACTTTGGGACCTTGGTCAAGCCTAGAGAACCAATTTTGATCAAAAAATAATTTTTCATATTTTCAGTATTTTTGATATTTTTATTTTCAAAAATTCATAAAAAAAATCAAGAAAAATGAGAAAATTGCAAAATCAACTTTGGAAGCCTTGGCCAAGCTTAGGCAACCATTTTTGAGTAAAAAATAATTTTTCATATTTTTTTGTATTTTTTTAAATATATTTTTAGAAATTAGGAAAATATTTAATAAATAATAGCATTTGAGGCCACAAAAATACATAAAAATAATTAATATTTTCCTTTAAATCCCTTTTCATGTTGGCCATCGCAAATTTAAAAAATCCAATTCGAGGTGTGTATTCCTTAACGAGCATAATCTCGAATCGGGCCTAAAAAATTCAATTTGAGTCAATTTATTTTCATTTTTCACTTTTAGGAGTTGTGACATTGTTCTTTAATATTCCAAATTTTCATCTTGGTCCAATTATACCCAGAATGACTCAATTTTATAAACAGGGCTTTAATTAAATTTTGCATTATTTTCAATAGCAAGAAATGAGCTTAAATTCAACATGCGATAGGTGTGTCGAAAATTGTGAGGAGATTTGGACTTAAAGAAATATTTCTCCAGGGACTGAATTACAAATACTTAAAATCTCATGGACTAGAGTACAAATACCTAACACTTGAGGGATTATTTTGTAAATAACAAAAAGAAGAGTTAGTGGAGAAATTAGAATAGAGAAGGGAAGATGGAGAAGAGAAGATGGAGAAGAGGAGATGAAGATGGGAAGATGGAGAAGAGGAGATGAAGATGGGAAGATGGAGAAGAGGAGATGGAGAAGAGAAGATGGAGAAAATAAGATGAGAATAGAGAAGGAAAGATAGAGATGAAGAAGAGTTAGTAGAATGAGAGATAGATATGGAGAAGAGAAGATAAAGAAATAAGATGAGATAGAGAAGGAAAGATAGATATGAAGAAGAGTTAGTAGAATGAGAGATAGATATGGAGAAGGGAAGATGAATATGAAGAAGAGTTAGTGGAGAAATTAGAATGTGAGATAGAGATGGAGAAGGGAAGATGAAAATGAAGAAGAGTTAGTGGAGAAATTAGAATGGGAGATAGAGTTAGTAGAAAAATTAGAATGGGAAATAGATGAGTGGTTTATAAAAGGAGGAAGAAGTGAGCTTGAGAGGGGAATTTTTTGGAGAGAAAATTTTGGATGTTTGATAGGGTTTTGGGAGATTGAAGAAAAATTTGAGAGAAAGAAAATACCAAAAGTGAGAGACAATTTTCAAGATGATAGGAGCTTAAAGGTAGAGGGTTATCATCATCAATTTCTTCATCGATCAACATAAATCAAGAATTCATCCCAGATTTGAAGCTAAGTGTCCCTCTACTCTCTTTATTTTTTAGTATAAACTAGCTCAAATTTTCTACTCTTCTCCCATTTCCCCATATTTGATTTCAGGCAGGAACCAATTATATCCATCAAGCACTTCTCGTAATACCATTGAAGCTAAGTGCCTCTTTCATTGTTCTAATTTTTAATGTGAATTAAATCATATTTGCTCCATTACTCCATTTCTCCATATTTTTATGTCAGGCAAAGGACAACTCCAAGTCAACGGTAAATCCCATGGAGGTGTAAAATTGGCGCTGACGAGCTCTGAGTGCCCATTAAATTTTCAATTGATCCGTCGATGGATTTCGGCCTGAATTGTCAAATCAATTCGTTTTATTTTAAAGAATTTAAACCTCAGAATGTGAAGGGCAGAGCCCGCTCACTGGAGGTCATTTTAAATTTCTGCAATTTAAATTCCTGCACCTTAAACCCCAAAGGAGAGGGCTAAACCAAGGCTGAGCTATCCATTGGTGGTCTTTATTTATTGTTATTTACTTCCTGTAATTTAATTTTTGAATCATAAACCCCAAAATGAGTAGCTCGCAGCACTGCACAGAAGTCGTTAACTCACTCCCTCTTTCGGCTTCAGGGAAATACTTAATATTTTGAAAATGCCAAAAAAAATGTCACTCACATATATTCCATTTAAAAAAGTGAAAATACAAAAAGAGAAACACTCCACTAGAGCCTTAAGAATAAACCAAGCCTGAGTTGTCAAATTAGGATATCCATGAAATTAAGGTACCGAAAGGGCATTAGTTTTAATTAACTAGTGTAACCAAGTCCCCGAACTCATAATCTCTGGTTCGTAGAAGTAATTTAGTTCTCCCGCTAATTTACTTATGTTTCTAATCAACCTACCAAAAATGATTAGTGGCGACTCCAAATTTTAAAAACATTTGAACAAAAAACCAAAGTCGCGATTTGGTAGAGCTTGGGAGAGCTCGAACTAGGTTAGTTAATTTAATCAATTAATCTGGTAATCCATTAACCTAAAAAATGAATTTTAGGGCGCGACAGCTTGGCGACTCCGCTGGGGACTTGTTCTTAATTTTTGAAAATTTAAGAACTTAGAGGACTTAGGCCAGAAAATTTCATGGAATTCATTTGGTCTGAATTGGTTGGATTCTGACCTTTAGGTGTTAAATGGTTTTGCAGAATGAGAGTTATAAGGGGTGGAGTGTTTGGCTAACCCTTTATTTTGCAGAATTGGTGTTGGAATTGTTGTTTAATTCGCACATTTTTGAAGCGGTGTTTGTATTTAACTGTTATGTATGTTTAATCGCTTTAGCACTACGTCACACATGTCCCATGGTCGGACCTGGGCCACTAGTTTTAGGATGGTATTGTGATTTGGTTTTAGCGTTTGGCATGAGATCACGTCGAAAGTTAGCCCAGATTCAATCCCGAACCTCTTTTCAAAAATGAGTTTTAAAAGTTAGGCCTCAGGCTTTGTAAGATTACCAAAGCGGTGGTTATAATTTTTGACTCGAGGAGCCGAAGTGGGAAGGTCCGGCTAATCCTGATTACGTCGTGAGATCATGGCTAATCTTGATTATGTGTGCGAGATTGTCGCCTTGCCGTAAGTCTTTCGCTTCAATTTGTCAGCCTTTAAAATAGATAGGCTAAGATTTAAACTCACAATTCATGTGCATGTTTATGTGATCTACATGGTATTTTTCATGGTGAAAGTAAGTTTTCTAACTTCATCTTGTAATTATTTTTCGGTCGGTCCATGTTAGGTGTCGGTCAAATTTTGAATTTAATGTCATGGTCATTTTTCAAAAGAAAAAAAAATCAAATTAGTATCCCATTTTGAAAAAAAAAATAAATGTGAAAAATCCCTAGGAAAATTCTGTCGACCAACAAAAGATTTGTCACATTTTCCTACTTCAATAGAAATGAGATTTTCTTGT
>JAGVVM010021936.1:0-17184 GCA_019149425.1 Psidium friedrichsthalianum
GGTTTAAGTACAAACCTCCAATGGGAGGCTAAGCATTGGCTTGGCTCTCCCTTTGGGATTTAAGGTACAAGTATTTAAGTTGTAGGTATTAAACTACTGTAAGTAAAAACCTCCAATGGGAGGGCTAAGCATTGGCTTGGCTCTTCCCTTTGGGATTTAAGGTACATGTATTTAAATTGCAGGTATTTTTAAACTACTATAAGTAAAACCTCCAATGGGAGGCTAAGCATTAGCTTGGCTCTTCCCTTTGGGATTTAAGGTGCAGGCATTTAAATTGCAGGTATTTAAACTACTGTAAGTAAAACCTCCAATGGGAGGCTAAGCATTAGCTTGGCTCTTCCCTTTGGGATTTAAGGTGCAGGCATTTTAAATTGCAGGTATTTAAACTACTGTAAGTAAAAACCTCCAATGGGAGGCTAAGCATTGGCTTGGCTCTTCCCTTTGGGATTTAAGGCGCAGGCATTTAAACTACAGGTATTCACATTACGGTAAGTAAACCTCCAATGGGCGGCTAAGCATTGGCTTGGCTCTTCCCTTTGGGGCTTAATGGTGCAAGGAATTAAATTGCATGAATTTATAGTATGAATGCGACATGTAGATATGGAAACATATGAGTATGAATGACATAATCGAATTTAGATTAATTTATTTGGGCAAGGAAATTCTCGAAGATTTTAATAGTTAGGATTGTTACCTGATTTAACAGATTTGATTGCCGAATTCGGATCTCGTGTCACCTTATAGATCAAGATTGCGGCTCGAACGATGGAGATGAACTTGTGACTTGCGTCGATCGGTAGAGGAATTGGTGATGATAACACCTAGATTTAAACTCTCACCATCTTCAAGACTCTCTTTTTGGAAAAAAGGATTCTCTCTCTTTTTTTTTTGATTTTTTCTTTCTCTCTAATTTCTTTCAATCTCTCAAAATTCTCAAGCATCAAGATTTTCTCTCCCCAAAAAAAAATCCCCATCCCAAGCTCACTTCTTCCTCTTTTTATAAATCTACTCATCCATCTTCCATTCTAAATTTTCCACTAACTCTTCTTCATCTCATCTTCCCTTCTCTACTCTTATCTTATTTTCTTCATCTTCTCTTCTCCATCTCCTCTTCTTCCCTTCTCTATCTCCTCTTCTCTATCTCCCTCCTCTTCTCCATCGTTCCCTTCTCTATTCTAATTTCTCCACCAACTCCTCTTTTTGTTATTTACAAAATAATCCCTCAAGTGTTAGGTATTTGCATCCTAGTCCTTGAGATTTTAAGTATTTGCAATTTAGTCCCTGGAGAAATATTTCTTTAAGTCCAAATTTTCACATAATTTTCAACACACCTTCCCTATGCTTGGTCAAAATTTACCACATGAGTACCCCTAGAAAAAGTTTAATTTCATTTTTTTTGTTAACTTAGGGGCTAAAATCCAAAATTCAACTAAAGCCCTTTTACAAGATTGAGTCATTTTGGATAAAATTGGGTCAAGATGAAAATTTAAAATATTAGAAGACAATGTCACAACTCATAAAAAGTGAAAAGTAAAAATAGTTGACTCAAATTGAATTTTTTAGGCCCGATTCGAGATTATGCTCGTGAAGGAACACGTGACTCGAATTGAATTTTTCTGAATTTGTGATGACCAATATGAAATAGATTTAAAAGAAAAATATTGACTATTTTTGTGTTTTTTTTTTTTGCCTAAAATGTTATTTTTCAAAATTTTCAAGTATTTTTTGTATTTTTTTAAAAAAAAAAAAATTAAAAAAAATTAAAAATATGAAAAATTATTTTTTGTTCACAAATGGTTTCCTAGGCTTGGCCAAGGCTTCCAAAGTTGATTTTGCAATTTCTCATTTTTTCTTGATTTTTCATGAATTTTCGAAAATAAAAATACTAAAAAAATACTGAAAATATGAAAAATCATTTTTTGTTAAATTGGTTCTCTAGGCTTGGCCAAGGTCCCTAAAGTTAATTTTTTCAATTTTATGAATTTTTATGAATTTTCTATAATTTTTTTGAAGAGACTGGATTCATGCCAATCAATGCGTACCGTCTACATTAGACCAAATGTTGGCATTTTGGAATGGCGAAAAAGTGGAATAAGTCAAGGCAGATAGGAAAGTCATCTCAATAGGGTGGACTGAGATTCATCTAGAGGATGAAGACTACGTGAGTGGAAACCAAGTTCTGGAGATTCCTAAGACCGATTCACGGTCTTATGCATTTTGCCGCTTCGGTAATGGGAGGAATGAATGGATCCCCAAGTCAAGCTTGGCACCTCAATAACTAAAGGACCTTTATGGAAGATGGTACATCATAATGAGAAACTAAAGAGAGGTATTTTGCGTACTTGGCCGAAGTAGCTCAACAAGATTAGATGGCATCGGACTATATTGAAGAATGGGAAGAATCATCGATTAAAGAGGAAGTCAAGTCCATAGAAATAGAAGATCCTTTGATCGAGGTAAATATTGGAGAAGGTGAGCGTTATCGGCACATATTTATAAGTGCCCTTCTGCAAGGGGGCATGATAAATAATTTGGTAAAGCTGGTCACCAAGTACAAAGACTGTTTTGCTTGGGATTATCACGAAATGCTAAGGCTGTCAAGGGAGGTTGTTGAGCGTAGGTTATTAATTAAGAAAGGATTCCGCCCACACAAACAACAAGCAAGGTGATTCGCCCCAGATGTGGTTGATAAAATTAGGGAAGAAATTGAAAGACTGCTGAGGGCGGGATTCATCGAGACGACCAGGTATGTGGAATGGATCTCTAACATAGTCCTAGTGAAGAAGAAGAACGGAAAGTTACGAGTATGTATCGATTTTCGGAATCTCAATACTGCTACGCCAAAAGATGAGTACCACATGCCCATTGCGGATATGCTGATTGATTCAGCATCGGGAAATGAGATGTTATCCCTAATGGATGGACATTCGGGATATAACCAGATATTTATTGCTCGAGAAGATGTCCCGAAAACAGCATTTAGATGTCCAGGAGCCATTGGAACCTTTCAATAGGTTGTCATGCCATTCGGTTTAAAGAATGCGGGAATCACATACCAACGGGCAATGAACTTTATTTTCCATGACATGATTGGAAATTTTATGGAGGTTTATATCGACGATATTGTCGTGAAATCAGCTCAAGGTGATCATCTTGATTATTTGGAGTAGGCTTTCATTCGGATGAGGAGATATAAGTTGAAGATGAATCCGCTCAAGTGTGCATTCGGTGTGTGAGCCGGGAACTTCTTGTGATTCCTTGTCAATTAAAGAGGTATTGAAATGGATATGTACAAAGTGAAGGCAATTATGGAATTAACTCCTCCTAAATCGAAGAAGCAGCTCCAGATGATATTGGGAAAAAATAATTTCTTGCGACGATTCATTACCAATTTGTCTGGAAAGATCGAGCCAATGTTACAGTTTTTGATGCTCAAAGACAAGGACACGTTTTCTTGGAATGAGAAGCAACAAGTGGCTTTTGATGCGATTAAGACTTACTTGGTGAATCCTCCTGTCCTGGTATCACCGAAAGCTGGTAAGCCGGTGAAGTTATATATATCAGCTGCCGATAATACCATTGGAAGTATGTTGGTGCAAGAAAATGATGAAAGAAAAGAACAAGCGGTATATTATTTGAGTAAAACATTGATTGATTTTGAAAAATGATATACCGCGTTAAAAAAATTATATTTGTCTCCGTACTTTGCATCTGTAAAGTTGAGACATTATTTGTTGCCAACTACTGTATAGGTGCTTGCTAAAATAGACGTGATAAAATATATGCTGTCACGACCCATCATAAAAGGTCATGTAGCCAAATGGGCATTCATTTTGTTTGAATTTGATTTGGTGTACGTGCCACTGAAAGCCATGAAAGGGCAAGCTGTAGTTGATTTCCTTACCGAATATCCATGTCTGCAAATGGAGGAGAGTGAACCGAATGAACAAAGTCTCACCCGCGTTGTGCCATGGACCATGTACTTCGATGGATCATGTGCTAACAATGCTTTGGGAGTTGGTTTGATCATAATATCTCTCGATGGAAAATATACCAGGTATGCCTGTAAGTTGGATTTTGAGTGTTCAAACAATCAAGCCGAATACGAAGCACTGGTAATTGGGTTGAGAATATTAATTGATTTGAATGTTCAATTTGTTAAAATAATTGGCGATTCCCAATTAGTGATCAAATAGTTGAATGGAGAATATTAATGCTTGAATGAAAATTTGATTGGCTATTATTATTTGGCTAAGAAACAATTGTTCCAGTTCAAAGATTATGGCGTAATTCACGTCAAAAGGAAAATGAATCAAGAAGCCAACGAGTTAGCACAAATGGCTTCGGGATACAAAATATCAAAAGAACTGGCGAACATGGTTTCAAGCGTCGTGCTATCAGTACCTTCCATTGAACAAAGAAAAATACCGACAGCTATGAATGAGGAAGTTCCAAGAGAAGATTGGAGAAAGCCCATAGTGGAGTATTTTAAGGAACCTAATTCGAGAAATCAAAAGTTGAGGAGGCAAGCTTAGAAATACGTAGTGATAGAAGAAGAACTGTACTACAGATCTTCTGATGGCTTATTGCTGCATTGCTTGAATGAAGATGATGCCAAATTGGTCATGGTAGAAGTACATGAAGGAATATGTGGAGCGCATCAAGCTGGCATAAAAATGAGGTGGTTATTGAAGAGACATGGATATCACTAGCCCTCGATGATGCAAGATTGCATCGATTATGCCAAGGCTTGCAATTCCTGTCAAAAACATGGACCATTACAGCACGCATTAGCTACAGTGCTTAACCCAATCGTAAAGCCATAGCCATTTAGAGGATGGGCAATGGACATAATCGGTAAGATTTATCCACCATCCTCCGATAAGCATAGTTTTATATTGCTTGCTATAGATTATATCGCGAAGTGGGTGGAAGCAATTCCATACAAGAATATAAATCAGGGTACGATGATTAAGTTTTTGAAGAAAATATTATTCACCGGTTTAGGTTGCTTGAGACTATCACAGCGGATCAAGATACAGTGTTCACTGGGCGAGAAGTGATGAATTTTGCTTAATCAAGAGGAATTAAGATGTTGCATTCGACACCGTATTATCCGTAGGCTAATGGACAAGCCGAAACTACAAATAAAATAGTTGTGAGGTTGATCAAGAAACATTTAGAGGAAAACCCGAGAAAAGGGGACTCATTGCTGTCAATAGTGCTGTGGGCTTAGCGAACCTCTAGTAGATCAAGTACAGGTGTTAGTCCATATATGCTTACTTATGGGCAAGAAGCTGTGCTACCGATAGAAATAACAGTGGAGTCCTTGAGGGTTCAATTTCAAAGTGAGATACTTCTCGAAGATTATCAAGATTGGATGCATATTAATCTTGATGACTTGGATGAAGTCCGAATAATGGCCTTGGACAGGTTATTAGCGCAAAAGAAAAGAGTAACCCGAGCTTATAATAAAAGAGTAAAGGAAAAGCGATTTTCTGTTGGTGATTTGGCGTGGAAAACCATTCTGCCAGTTAATTAACAAGATTCGGAGTTCAGCCAATGGGCACCAAACTGGGAATGACCATATTTGGTTACCGAGGTGATGAATAGGAATGCATACCAATTGATGGATATTGACGGAAAAGAACTTCTTCGTTCAATCAATGGGAAATATCTAAAGAAATATTATCCTTCGGTATAGGAAGCATAACAATAATAAGAGCAACAACACTAGTCCAAGAAATGAAAGTATGCTCCAATCCTAGCCACTAAAATCCTCAAGTTGATGTTCAAGGTGCGAGTCTTGGTGATGAGATGAGAATGATGACTTAAGTCATGTTGAAGATCTGCTCGTCGTAATTCTAAATCAGTCAATCGGTATGTCTTGATGCGAATGGCCCTGGCAAGTTCCTCGACTTCATAAGTTCTGGTGTGGGATAAATGGGATAGCATCTTGACTGATAATTCGGCGTGCTTCAACTCATTTTCTAATTCTAAGGATCTTCCTTGATCATTGTTGCGACCCTCTAAAAAAAATTTTCTCAATCGAGGTAAACGGATTATTAGGTTAATTAGATCGACTAACCTAACGCGGACTCTCCCAAGCCCTACCGAATCACGACTTTGGATTTTTGTTTTAAATGATTTTGAAATTTGGAGTCGCCACTAATCATTCTTGGTAGATCGATTAGGAACCTAAATAAATTAGCGGGAGAACTAATTTATTCCTGCGAACCAGAGATTATGACTTCGGGGACTTGGTTACACTAGTTAATTAAAACTAATGCCCTTTCGGTACCTTAATTTCATGGATATCCTAATTTGGCAACTCAGGCTTGGTTTATTCCTAAGGCTCTAGTAGGGTATTCTCTTTTGTGTTTTCACTTTTTAAATAGGATACATGGATGGTATATATTCTTTTATTTATTATATTTTTTTAAGTGTTAAAAATTCCCTGAAGCCGAAAGGGGGAGTGTGTTAACGACTTCTGTGCAGTGTTACGACCTACTCATTTTTTGGGTCTGGTGATTCAAAAATTAAATTACAGGAAGTAAATGACAGTGAATAAACACCTCCAATGGATGGCCCAGGCTTGGCTTGGCCCTCTCTTTTGGGGTTTAATGATACAGGAATTAAATTATAGGTATTTAAATGACGCTAAGTAAAAACCTCCAATGGGTGGCCTAGCATTGGCTTGGCTCTTCCCTTTGGGATTTAAGGTGCAGGTATTTAAATTGCAGGTAAGTAAAAATCTCCAATGGGAGGCCTAGCATTGGCTTGGCTCTTCCCTTTGTGATTTAAGGTGCAGGTATTTAAATTATTGTAAGTAAAAACCTCCAATGAGAATGCTAGGCTCTTCCCTTTGGGATTTAAGGTGCAGGTATTTAAATTGTAGGTATTTAATTACTGTAAGTAAAAACCTCCAATGGGAGGCCTAGCATTGGCTTGGCTCTTCCCTTTGAGATTTAAGGTGCAGGTATTTAAATTGCAGATATTTAAATAACTGTAAGTAAAAATCTCCAATGGGCGGCCTAGCATTGGCTTGGCTCTTCCCCTTGGGATTTAAGGTGCATGTATTTAAATTTCAGGTATTTAAATGACCTCCAGTGGATGTGCTTTGCCTCTCCATTCTGGGGTTTGAGTTCTTTAAAATAAATTACAACAAATTGATTCAACAATTTGAAATTTGTGCGCGCTTGAGGACTCCTCCAAGCCAATTTTGTGCTTCCGTAGGATTGACCGTTGATGTAGATCTGCGACTGCCTGACATAAAAATAGAGTGAAGTGTCAGTGTACAAAATTTATGCTAATCTGCACCTAAAACCAGAAGAATGAAAAGAGCACTTATCTCCCATTTTTTTGGGAGGGATTTCTAGAATTGGTTTTCGCTCTCTCTGTTCTCAACATAGAGAATCTCTTTTGAATTAAGATAGACTTTTAATCACAGATCAGCTGAGAAATTGGTGGACACTTAGGAGCTTGTCTGGGCCAATTTTGCACCTCCTCGAGATTTTTGCCGTTGACGTAAAGATATCCTTCTCCTGACATAAAATATGGGGAAAATGGGAGATGGAGAAAGTATATACAATTTGTGCTAATTTGCGACTAAAACCACAAATAAATGAATAAATAAAAACACTTAGCTCGAATTTGCTTGCTCGTTGACGAGGATGAACTCTTGATTTATGTTAATCGATGAAGGAATTTGTGATGATAACCCCTAGCTTTAAACTCCCATCATCTTCAAAATTCTCTCTCTCTTTTGGTATTTTCTTTCTCTCAAATTTTTCTTCAATCTCCCAAAACTCTCTCAAACATCCAAAATTTTCTCTCCAAAAATCCCCCTCTCAAACTCACTTCTTCCTCCTTTTATAATCTACTCATCTATCTCCCATTCTAATCTCTCCACTAACTCTATCTCCCATTCTAATCTCTCCACTAACTCTTCTTCATCTTCATCTTCCCTTCTCCATATTTATCTCCCATTCTAATTTCTCCACTAACTCTTCTTCATCTTCATCTTCCCTTCTCTATTCTTATCTTATTTTCTCCATCCATTCTTCTCCATCTCCTCTTCTTCATCTTCCCTTCTCTATTCTAATTTATCCACTAACTCTCCTTTTGTTATTTGCAAAATAATCCCTCAAAAGTTAGATATTTGCACTCTAGTCCCTAAATTTTAAGTATTTACAATTCGGTCCCTGAAAAAAAAATATTTCTTTAAGTCCAAATCTCCTCACAGTTTTTGACATACATTCCCTATACTTAGTCAAAATTCACCACATGTCAAATTTAAGCTCATTTCTTGCCGCTGAAAATAATGCAGAATTTAATTAAAGTCCTTTTGCAAAATTGAGTCATTCTGGGTATAATTGGGCCAAGATGAAAATTTAAAATATTAGAGAACAATGTCACAACTCCTAAAAGTGAAAAAATAAATTGACTCAAATTGAATTTTTTAGGCCCGGTTCGAGATTATGCTCGTGAAGGAATACACGACCCCGAATTGGATTTTTTAAATTTGTGATGGCCAACATGAAAAGGGATTTAAAATAAAAATATTGACTATTTTTATATATTTTGGTGGCCTCAAATGCTATTATTTATTAAATATTCTCCTAATTTCTAAAATATAAAAAAAAATACAAAAATACAAAAAATTATTTTTTGTTCAAAAATGGTTGCCTAAGCTCGACCAAGGCTCCAAACTTGATTTTGCAATTTTCTCATTTTTCTTAATTTTTTATGAATTTTCGAAAATAAAATACCAAAAAATACTGAAAATATGAAAAATCATTTTTTGCTCAAAATTGGTTCCCTAGGTTTGGCCAAGGTCCCCAAAGTTGATTTTCTAATTTTATGAATTTTTATGGATTTTATATTAATTTTCGAAAATAAAAATATCGAAAAATACTGAAAATATGAAAAACCATTTTTTGGTCAAAATTGGTTCCCTGGGCTTAGCCAAGGTCCCCAAAGTTCATTTTCTAATTTTATGAATTTTTATGGATTTTATATTAATTTTCGAAAAAAAAAATAAATAAAAAAAATACGTAAAAATACTGAAAATATGAAAAATCGTTTTTTGGTCAAAATTGGTTTCCTAGGTTGGCTAAGGTCTCCAAAGTTGATTTTTCAATTTTATGAATTTTTATGGATTTTTTTTATTAATTTTAAAAGAGAAAAGATGATTAAAAATCAGGTGTCAACAATCATAGATGAGTTCTAAAAGAAAAGCACAAGTGTCCTCAACATGGTAGACGTCCAGTTGGAGTTGAGTACTGATATGATTCGCCCAATGGCATTCTTTCTTTAACATAGATAGTTGGGAAGATTCTCTTGAGATGCAAATCCCAAGTGCTTCAGCCTCTTGGACTACAGGTTCCATGTGATAAATCTCCGTGACGAGATGGTAAAATTCGTCTAGGCTAGAGGGAAACAGTGAAAGTAACTCCCACATCAAGTCAAGAAAGTAGGGATTTGCACATAGAAATAACTTGCCTCGGAGTATGTCCGATAGTTTATCGACTTCTGGCCAAAGTTCTGGATTTCGAATTAGATCATAGTAGCCATATGAGAGCAGTTCATGCAATTGTTTCCAGAGAAGATGATCATCATGAGGAGTGAGATTTAAAAAGTGGTATGACGAATATTCTGTGAGTAGATTGGAAGAGTAGCAACGTCTTCCCCTAGAGGACTAAGACTAGTAATGCAGACAAGGTCAAGGAGGGTTACAGTCATTGGAGCAAAAGGGAAAAAGAAGCAGTTGGTAGATGAAGACCAGAAACCAGAAAGAGCACCGATCAGTTCAAAGTTTAAGCGATAATCGAAGCAACAAAGGCGGAGAGCGTCATGGATTTGAAGCTCATCCCAGAGTGCGGCCTTAGAGGCTTGAAGTTGGGAGTACCATTGGTAGAAAGATTGATGAAACGGGAAAAAAGCCCTAAGACGGGAAGGTTGAGAAGTCCAATGGTAAGATTGAACAAGTGAGTGATGAATAGGAAGGACTTCGGTTGGATGACGAGGGAAAACTTCAGAATAAACCTTCGGAATCAAAAAAATAGTTTTAAAGAGCAGGACCTAAGGCGAAGGAATCATTATCGTCATTGTTCAGAAGAGAGAAGTAGTGGCAATCGTCCAAATTATCCGACTCCATGAACTCGAAAAAACGACCAAGAGCTGCTGCAAACGAAAAGGTGGAAACTTGAGACGCCATTGGGATGAAAACAGAGGATTGGTGTAGGAACTGAGTAGAGTGCAAACGAAGGAAGGAGGAAGAAGAAGAAAAAACAAACGCAAAAGTGATTTGCAAGAAGACAAAAACTTGATTTTGTGGGGACAAAAGACTTTATAGCTGGTACAAAAAGTTGAGATGACCTAGATTGGAAACAACGCGAAAGGTGCCGTTTGGGGACGAAAAGGTACGAGACGATGAATCATTTGTTTAAAAGAATTAAAGTTCTTTTAATTCTTTTAAAAGGGGCATATGTTGATATCGAAAAGTTGTTTCCTAACGGTTCGGTATATGTAAAACGACATTGTGTAGAAAGACTTTATTAGTAGATCTTGAAACGCAGTAAAAACAAAATGACATATCGAATGGCACAATGGTGCTTTTATATTCGGGAAGGTTGAAAGAAAGTACAGAGAAATACCGAATGGATGATACAGTGTGCGTGTATTCGGTAAGTCTCGAGTATGTGATATGAATATTGTGTCCCGAAATTCGGGAGATATATTTGGCAAGATTGAAAGAAAGTACAGGAGATACTGAATGGAGGAAGCAGTGTGCGTATATTCGGTAAGTCTCGAGCATATGATATGAATATTGTGTCCCGAAATTCGAGATATGTGAAACAAAAATCATGGGCACGAATAGGTTTTTGGAAGTTAAGGGATGATATTAAAAAAGAACTCAACTGATCATGCGGTTACAAGTGAAATCGGAAATGCTCCAATTTCCGTGGGCCAGTTATGAAAATCGTGAGATAAGAAGAGACAAGCAGAGGCATTAAAATTCAAAAGTTTGAAATCAGAAAATAACCGCTCATTCAGTTAGAAACGCGAGAAGAATAAGTACTCAGAAAGAAGGAAAAGCAAAGGACCCCCGCAACACAAATCAGAAAAGTTACTCTGTTTCCTTAGAAGTGTTTTAGCTTTTCTCGTAGTGTAGTTACCCTACACTTTCAATTTCCTGTACTTTCATATTCCAGTAATTTACTTCTCGTTCACAACAAGTAGGAGTATTGTAATGGTAGATTGTCTAACTTTCGGAGTCTTTCCATCAACTATCGCCCCATCTACACTGTTCATCCCGTTTCTCCGTGAAAACAGAGCTACGAACCCGCATTAATAAAAATCGAAGGACGAATTTCAGTGAAAGATATTCCCAATACGAATTACACGAACAAGTCATAAACTTTTTTTAATTGAGTTTGACATGCCAGTGCACTTGATTGAACGAGATTGACTGTCCCTTCCGGCATTTCAAACAACTGAAGCTAAAATATGGGGAGACTAGCCTATAAGTAATCAGCAAAACATCTCACAAGCTGAGGCCAACCAAACTTCTTGAATGACTGATAAATGCTGAGATTCTAGTGATTCCTGATGAGACAAAATTTTATGAAGTCAATGAAAGAACAGAGCCCTATTAGAAAACAACGTTAGCTAAGTGAAGAGAACTTACTCCACACAGCTCCCAGGCTGAGTAGCATTGTTCTGGCAGCCACGAGAACATGTTGGTCAAGATACCACAGTGCCACCGATGACAGTGAGACACAGTAGCTGGACATTCCTTAGGAATCAAAGAGATTTTTAGGATAGACTAATCCATGATAACTCTAAAGCACAGACAAATCCATGATATTTAGGCTTCAAAGAGATGTTCATTGATACATCAAAGGGTATAAATATTCTACAACTATCTATTTTCACCTAACTCAAAGATTTCAAGTTCTTCTAAGTCCTCCTCAACCGAAAGTGGAAATGGCGCAAATTATAACCAATCTTGAGCACATATAAAAGCCTCTATCATGCTTGGGGTCAAGGAGCTATGAAACAAATCAAGCACAAAACCTCTTGTGCTACCTCTAATGCTACAGTTGAAACGGGCATGGCCAAAAATATCTCCGACATTGGAAGAGAGGTTAGAATATCACGAAAAATTCACTTTCCCACCAACTTAAGGTATGAAAGTTAGCTCTAAAACGTTCACATCCTTCCTCCATGGTCCAATTCAGATTTTTCTTCCAAATATTGTTATCCAATTTGGCTAAGATACTTAGCAGTCATAAAATCAGCACCAACCACAAGAGACTTTGACGTGTTTATCATCCTTGCGCTCCTTAGCCTCAAGTTGATTTGGGGGCATACGCCAATGTAGTATTGTTCGAACAACGACGTCAGAGATGCTATTACTTTATCTCTTAAAGTTTCCACTTGCTTGCGTTCATAAACATCATTAATCAGCCACTTCACATATTCCCACTTATGTCGCTGGTCTAGTATGCAAGCAATAAGCAAGGTAAGATTGATGTTGGTCACATTGCCAAAACACTTATTGAAGTTGAAACTTCATTCTTTTAGCCATTTCCTGCAAGCTTTAGTCCTCATTCTCACAATACCCATCAATAATTCCATGAATCCCATACACATCCTTCGCTATATCATTACTAGTGACATAGGAAGAACCCGAAACTTTTAAAGTCATATCATAGAACAACTCTATGAAAGAAAGAAAGTGATGGGCATACTCCCAATTATCACTAGTGGGCAGCCCTCTCACCTTGGAAAGCTCTTTAGCAAATTTGCTATCTTGAAATTCCAATGAGCTAAAAGCTACTTCCAACCTCATGTCGAGTTCTAATGAGTCTCCACATCCAAATGTATTAGATTAAAAGCACAAGTTGACCGAGGCACTTTTTTGCCTCTTCTTGTCGCGACCTGAAAAACGATTTATTTCGATCAAGTGAATGGATTATCAAGTTAATTAGATTGACTAACCTAATACGAACCCTCTCAAACCCTATCGAATCGTAACTTTGGTTTTTGTTCAAATGACTTTAGAATTTGGAGTCGCCACTAATCGTTTTTGGTAGGTCGATTAGAAACCTAAGTAAGTTAGTGGGAGAACTAAATTACTTCTACGAACCAGAGATTCAGAATCCGGGGACTTAGTTACGCCAGATTACTCTAACGCCCTTTCGGTACAATTTTATTTCATGAAAAAATCATTTGGGATGCCTGGTAAAAGTTTGGGTCAAACCGATCAGAATGGAAAAATGGTCATTTTTCCAAGCTCGAGAAGTGAAAGTAGGTCAAACCAATTGAATGTGACCCTTTTTTATTTTTTCACAATTTTTGAGAAATTTTTCGAATTTTTTTGAGACAATTTTTCCATGATGGGCAAAATCATCATTTTGAAAAGATCAGGGAGGGAAATCATCAAAAATAGGATTGACCAATCGAAATGGTCTGTTTCCTAATTTTTGAGATTTTTCTGAATTTCAAGAAATTTTTCAAGTCAATTTGCCTATAAAGGACAAAATTGTTATTTTGAAAAAGGTCAGGAAGGGAAATCATCAAAAATAAGATTGACCAGTCTAAATGGCCAATTTCCTAATTTTTGGGATTTTCTGAATTTTCTGAAATTTTTCAAGACAATTTGCCCATAAGGGGCACAATAGTCATTTTAAAAAGATCAAGAAGGGAAATCATCAAAAATAGGATTGGCCAGTCGAAATGACCCATTTCCTAATTTTTGAGATTTTTCTAAATTTTCTGAAATTTTTCAAGACAATTTGCCTATAAAGGGCAAAATCATCATTTTAAAAAGATTAGGAAGGGAAATTATCAAAAATAGGATTGGCCAATCGAAATGGCCCGTTTCCTAATTTTTGAGATTTTTTTAAATTTTTTGAAATTTTTCAAGACAATTTGCCCATAAGGTGCTAAATCATCATTTTAAAAAGATCAGGAAGGAAAATCATCCAAAATAGGATTGGCCAGTCGAAATGGCCCGTTTCCTAATTTTTGAGATTTTTCTAAATTTTCTGGAATTTTTCAACACAATTTGCCTATAGGGGCAAAATCGTCATTTCGAAAGATAAGGAAGGTAAATCATCAAAAATAGGATTAGCTAGTCGAAATGGTCTGTTTCCTAATTTTTGAGATTTTTCTAAATTTTCTGAAATTTTTCAAGACAATTTGCCTATAAATGGCAAAATCGTCATTTTGAAAAAGGTCAAGAAGGAAAATCATCAAAAATAAGATTGTCCAGTCTAAATGATCCATTTCCTAATTTTTGAGGCTTTTGAGAACTTTTGGGATTTTTTTTATTTTTCTGGAATTTTTTAGAGATTTTTTTCTTATTTTTATGATTTTTTTATTTCTTTTATTATTATATTTATATTTATATTTTATTTATTTATTTTTTAATTATAAAAATGTAATCCAGGCCGGGCTGGATAGGCTCGACCCACGCCATGATAGCCCAACTCAAGCCATGAATTATTCTAAGACCAAAAATGTAAGCTTGGGCTAGGCCCAGCTTTATGTACTTTTTGGTAATTTTCGGTAATTTTCAACAAAGATCCAATTTCTATTCTAAAGCCCATATGCACCGGGCCAAAGACAATATCAGACCCAAAACTCTCTAGCCCAAAATGCAAGGTCCTTCCACGTTTTCTACTTGCATTTTTTTTCTTTTTTTTTTTTAATTTCATTGACCTTGTCCTCCCCTGTTCCATACTGAACATAGGCTCGTTCGAAAATAATAAAAAAAATGATTTTATGATGTTTTAGCTTACCTTTTATATTCCATGATTAATTGAACGCCATAGTCCATGTGAGATATCAGAAAACTTGTGCCTTGAGACAACAAAAGGATTGAAAATTGCACTATTTTGTCGTCATGCTTAACCGATCAATAGCATTTTTGTTTTTTTTTTAGCTTTTCTCATTTACAATCTGATTCCCCTCCTTATTTTTAAACTACTGTAATCTATCCTCATTTTTTTAATATTTTCTATTTTTTTGTTTTCTTTTATTGCTTTCTAATTTTTTATTATCTCCAATGTCTTCTTCGCTGAACTTCTTCCCCATAACGATGAACAGGAACTCCAACCTCTAGAATGTCCAATCAGTCCCTCCCCTAATGTTCTTACACAACTTCACTCAAACCTCCCCGACGTGAATCAAACTCACCAGTAAATAATTTTTACCGAATCAACATGTAAAAACTAAACACATCTTCACCTGCGCATCAAAGGTAGAGAAAACTAACATGGAAGGACTCCAATCTAAAACGACGTCAAAGCGCGGAGGTAAGAGCTTCGGTTTGGCTTTTGCCGTCGAGTCTTGCTTGTTACATCGCCGCACTGTCGGGTTTACTCACCGTGTCGCGCCTTCGCAACGTCTGGTTCGTGCGTCGCCGCTGGTGAGAATCGAACCGTTGTTTCCTCCCCAACCAACCAGTATCACCCCGAGTTTTGGGACACGGGTCTCGGTCTTGAACTTGTATTTGACGGACTTGGGCTTGACGGTCCACTGGTACGCCCCATTCCTGTTCTTGTGGACGAGCTCGGTGGTCTGGTAGTCGTACATGGAGTGAATCTCGGTGTCGGTGTACATGACGTTGGGGCTGTCGACCTTGAAGCTCTCGATGAACATCTTCGTTTTCTCCCTAGTGCTTTTTTTTCTTGCTCGGAAAGAGAAAGTGAAAGAGCAAACGAGAGAAAACGACAAGGACGACGCTCGCTTTCCTCTCTCTCCTGAAATTTTTATCTTTCCCAACAAGATGCACATAAGAACATCTCTTAGCTTCCACATTCACACATATTACCATCTGATTTTTGCAAAACGTCTTTTCTCCTATGGAGATGGATGTGAAATATAACCCTTAGCAATTATCCTCTATTCAGTTGACAAACACCATATAGAAGAAACCCAATGTCTCCTCCACGCAGCTGCTGTACCAGTCAGCACCTTTCCAAGCAGGCATTCTCTTTGTCTCAGGCCCTCTGGTGGATCAATGCCTCACCAAGCAAAATGTCTTTGCATATAATTACTCTCTCGTAGTGTTGGCTAGTGTTGATACCGAAATATTGTAGTCCGATTCGGTATCTTGGAAACAACATGTGAAAAAAGGCGTCATTAATAGATCCCGAACTACGGTAAGAAAAAAAACGTCATACCGAATAATAAGTTTGGCCATTCGGGATATGTGTGCCATTCGGGAAGTTTAAAGAAAGCGTACCGAATGAAGGACATGGTGTACTTGAATTCGATATATCTTGAATACACAACATGGAGATTACATCCCGAAATTCGGGAAATACAGAGCAAGACTTACGGGCACGAACGGGTTTCCCAAAACCAAGAAATATCATTCAAAAAGAGACGGTTAATTATGCGGTTACAAATGATGGCAGGCATGGGTCTCGATTTGCGTGGGTCAGTTGTGAAAATCGTGAGTTAGAAAGAGGTGGACTACAACGCCAAAAATCAAAGATTTGAAATAAAAAAAAATAACTGCTTGAGCGGTTAGAAGTGCAAAGAGGATAAGTACTCTGAAGAAAGGAATAGAAAGTTCTTCGCAATCATCCAGAAAAACACTATTTCTTTGAAGTTCTAGATTTCATTGCCGTTCGTAGTATAACCTTAATTTTCCTGCACTTTTCGTTCCCTGTACTTTCAGATTCAGGCAATCTATTTTCATTTCCAAGCAATTAGGAGTAGCATAGCTGGTAGATCTTTCACCATTCTCATCACTTTCGCTAATCACACACACCCGTTCACTTGTTCACTCCAATCTTCCATCAAAACAGAGTCACAGAGCCCGTCTTAATAAAAAACGAAGTACGAATTTCGGTGAAAGATATTCCCAATCTAAATCGCGTGAACATCTTTTTGGCATGCCCGGTGGGACCCTTTCTGGTGAGTTTTGGAAAAAATGGTGAGAACGAGAAATCAATTGGATGGTCAGAATGACAACACCAACAATCCAAATGATGGTAATCAATCTGAGCATTTGGCAGCGAATATAGTGGTTGGAGTTAATATCGACATTCCACGACAGTTGACGGATGATCAAGCTCGTGCGCTAGCACCAGATGCTACACTGGTAGCTACGATGAAGAGGATGTTTGAAGAACAACAAAATGAATTGACCAACCACAA
>JAGVVM010021937.1:0-21477 GCA_019149425.1 Psidium friedrichsthalianum
AATAATTGCAACTCTCTACTCGTCGCCATCCGATACCCAATCCCCAAATAACAAATGAAAAATAAAAACAAACATCCCCCCCATTTTTTTTTCATCCACCCCAATCGCTCCTAACAATAACTTATGCAGAACAACGCGCGCGCACTTGTTTCCTCATGCCTTTTGATGCAATGCGCTATAAACCTTAAGTCGTATCCAAGATTATTGAAGTCACCGTCAAGATTTTCGCCCCAACTGCAGTATGGTATTCCACTAGAAATGGAACAGTTGGCCAGCGTAAGTGATAGAGATTGTATGCCACCCCAAGTCAATAACTCGACCTACGTCAACTATTACCAATCGCCTAGAGAGAATTAGCCGCGCGAGTCTTCGCTGAAAGTAGTCTTTAGAAAATGAGTACGCAGTATGCCAGTTTACATCTTTCATACACATAGCAAACAATTGACCCATAGACCCCTCAATTCATTGATAATTAGCACCCTTCGAGCGCATTAACAAGGCAACTATCCCGAGATGGAAAACTAGAAGCAAATTGACTTACTCCAACTGCATAGAGACGCTATGAGCGTAAACCAACCGTATACCGGTTACTCAAGCTACTCATATGGCTCCCCGTAAAGTTCAACATGATCGCCGTGTCTCACTAAATTTGCAGGACTCCTTTCATCAATGAATGAAGCGACAGTCGTAGCTACCTGCTCAAGCAGGTCTTTCAATGCCTCCATAAACGTGTGCATGAGAGGTTCGCTAAATGCTTGCAAAATCTTTATGTACCGCCTTGCATCTGATGGATGATGCCCTATCTACGTGAGGATTTAATAGTCAATAGCGGCAATGGGTCTGGGCATGGACTCAAGTCTTCATATAGCAGCCATGCACTCACTTGCCGGCCCCCAGACAAATATATGTTAGTCCGAGCTACCCCCAAAACTAATATACTCTAAAGTATAGTTTAACGCGAGTCGCGCATTTTTTTAGCAAAAAGCGAAATCAATTGCTCCGCCCAACTCCTAAGATAATGGGAAACGCAACGACTATATCAGCAGCAAAATAAATTCACTTGATGAAAATATTTATGAGTCCTTTCTTGCCGCTCCTCACTTTCCTATTTTTCCTGTGCCGTCTCCCCTATGACGAACGACCTGACCCATTCTTTTCTTTCCAAAACCCTCCATCTGATATGGAAGAAAGGGGACCGTAGAGGAGTGCCATAAAGTGGGGGTCCACCCGTGCTACAAGTCTCACATTTTTTTGGCGTTTTGCTGCGGTGGGCCTTCACGCGATCCCCTCCCCCCATGGCATCTCCTTTTTTTGCTCCGCTCCCCCCCCGTCTGACAGCTTTTCACTCTGCCCCACCTGTGCCACCCTCTCACTCATATTCCCTACCATTCCTCCACCACCGCCGGCCATCCTCCTTCACTCTCGATACCAGGCAGCCCCCCCTCTCCCCTCCTTTCCACTACCACCGCACCCGAGTTGCTCGCTCCACTTGTCTTCTCCTCCTCGTACCTAACCCCCCCGTATCTCCCCCACCTCCGTCTAGACTCTGTGTGGCTATCCCTCCCCCGACGTCCCTTTCCTTCCGCACCACCTCGGGCCCTCCCAACTATACTCCTCGTTTGCCCCTTATTATTTTCCCAGTACGCCCCTTTTTAACCTATCCCCCACCACCTCTGCTGCCATTATTATTCCAACTCGCACTCTCTCCCCTTCCCCTCTCTCCCATCGCCTGGCTCCCCCCCCTGCTTCTTCCTCTCCTACGGTCCCCCCCAGCCTGATCTCTTTCCTCTCTTTCTCCTTCCCTCAGTCCGACTCTTCTTTTTTTCCCCTCGAACTAATAAAGAAATCGCACGATATCGCAGAAAATATCCTCAAGAAAATATTTTTGTTTCTTGCGCTCCTCCTTTCCTTTCCTTTCTTTCCCCATGGCGAACGACCTGACCCTCTTTCTTTAAAAAACCCTTCTGATGTTTCCACTTCGCTCGGCACGGATGGATAGACCAACATCACCACAGCCACACCCATCTTATTCAAAATAAGAAGAAAAAGAAGAGGAGGAAAATAACTGTTCCCACCCCAGTTGAATATTGACTTTGATGTGATGGATACAAGGGTGGGACGAGACGAGACCCCCCTTTCTCCACTCTCATCTCATCTTGATCTCTTCTCACCATCTTCTGCATTCTCATAGAGAGTGAGAGAGGACATCAGCCTATATTTTCTTTTCCATGAGAACTCGCCTTTTCTCTCTCTCTCTCTCTCTCTCTCCTGCATCACCTTCACGAAGTTTCGCCTTCAGCAAGATGAAAAAGTCCAAGACCCTTTCTTCTTTTTGCCTGTTTAGAAGCTATTGTTTCCATGGAAACCGAAGGTGGTGGGGAGAGAATAAAAGGGGCGTGGCGGCGGAGCAGAGGGAGAGGGAGAGGCCCTACAAGGGAATAAGGACGAGGAAGTGGGGCAAGTGGGTGGCCGAGATAAGAGAAAATGAAAAGGGCGGGCTTGACAAAATAAGTGCCGGCCCATTTATTGAAACCAGTACCGGTATTGCTCTGAAATGGTACCGGTACTGTACTAAAACAGTACCAAGGTCCGGGTCGGGTCGGGCCGGCGCGGGCCTTCTTGACAGCCCTAATTATTATTATTGCCCACGTTGTCGGATCGCGAATTGAAATAGGCAAAGAGCTTATTTGTGGGCTGTTGTTGAAACTGATAGCTTGTCTCTTTTCCTTTGTAGCTCGGGCATAGATTAAAGTCCATGGGACTTACGTGCTTTGATCGATGATCGTAAAAGGGCTACTGGCCAAGCCTAGTTTTGTCCAAGTGGCCCAATCCTCGCGAAACCAATCAGCTAACTTAATGGATAGTCAAGGCTAAACGTAAGCAAAAAGCAAGCTCTTTCATCTAATTAACTGTTCAAATCCCTTTTGACCGCTATGGGATATTCTGTGTCTGGAAGTCCACCAACTCCGTTTTAAAAGTGTTTGATTAATGAAATGAGAAGCCTTTTTCAACATTGCAAGAAAAAAAAATCGGCAACAAACGAGAAAAAGTCTAATTTGCCAATTTTGGATGACAAAGACGACTAAAAGATCGGTTGGAGTTCCCGCCATTCAAGTCTGCCAGTCTTGTTCCTACTTGCCTTTTTTTCTAACTTCGCTTATCATACTTAGTAGGCAAGAAATGATCCAACGATGATTCAAATGAAGACATGTTGAATTTCAAATGCATCTGTAATGAAATGTGTCCTTTTTAGGTTCTCGAAATCTCCATTTACATGAATCAAAAAGACCCAAAAGGGGAAAAACAAAATGGAAGAAACTTGTTACGTTACTATGGTATGCTCAATCTGAACCGCCTACTGTATGCACATGTCGATCAAGTCCGTCGTCGGATCATCCATCGAGAAGGGCCGAAGCACCACCTGAAGATGTTGTTGCCGCGGCGGTCGTGGCGATGGCTCTTGCTTGTGTCCCTGATGATAGAGTCCTGCACATTCCGGAACTCGTCGACATGGCAAGGGATGTTGATGGGCCCCTTCTGGCCGAACCCGTACTCGTCCTCTGCCTCTCTCAGCAGGTCCAGGAATCGCGGGTGGTTCACATAGGCCACCGGGATCACGAACCGCCGCTGCTCCTCACCTCGCCCCACGGATATGGCCAAGCACCCTCTCGGCACGTCCTTCAAGTCGTCTCCCTCCTCCCCCTCATGGTGGAGGAGGCGGCGGCGGAGGTGAATGTGGCGCGGGGGGAGATCAAGGCTCGGATGGCGGCGGCGGCGATACCTGTCGACGCACCTCATCATCTGAAGGAAAAGCAAGGGACACATGGTTTGAGACCGCGCAAACCCCTCGGATATGGCCAAGCACCCTCGCGTCCCGATCTCGAGGGGTTGAGAAGATGATTGAAGAGGCGGGGGTTCTTATAGGTGCCAAGGGATTGGATTGAACCGAGGAAGGTCAAGGAGAAGGAGAATTCCAGTCTCGTGCATGGGACGAAGAAGATGAGAAACGGTCGGATCTGGGGTGGGTCGTTGTGGCCGTCGGCATGAGAAAGGAGTCTAATCCATGCTAAAACCCAAAAGACAACACTTTCAAAATAGCAAAATAATCTAGTCACACCCTCGAATTTTGCATTGGTTTTAACCTCAAAACAATACAATGAGATAATTACCAAAAAATTCCTAAAACTACTGCAATTGTTTGAATTCAATCATAAATTTTTTTAGCAATTAAATTCTAAACTTTTTACAATTGTACCAATTCAATTCACTTTACCGGCTAGCATTGGCGTGGACAATTTTAATGATATTTTAATATTTTCATTGACTTTCCCTAGTGGCTGGCGAGCTTTGGCGACCCTCATCGACCACACTAGGATTAGGAAGGAAGAAAAGAAAGAAAGGAAAAAAGAAAAAAATAGGAAAATAGGAAAATACTACTATAAAATGACTATGTTAGCATCGGCCGGCAAAATGAACTGAATTGACACATTACAAAAATTTTATGACTCAATTGACCAAAAAAAAGTTGAGTACTCAATTGGCACGATTGTAATATATTTAGCAGTTTTTTGGTATGTTTCCTCAATGCAATTTGCGCCCTAGGTTATTGCATTTCAAAGATAGTTTTGCTTTGTCTTTTGAAACTTCATGCTATAGATTTTTTTTTTTTGGTCTTTTTGCTACGCATGTACTAATTAAAACAGCTTAATACCCTAAAAACCTTCAACTTTAGCTCTTGCGACAATTATACCATTCGTCTCATAAAAAACTCCAACTTTAAGTGCAGTCTTAATTCTACCTAAAACTATTTTTGCCACATAAAAAGCCCTCAACTTTAGGATTAGTCCCAATTTTAGTCTAAATTTTTTTGTCTCATAAAAAAAAATTCAGTTTTAGGTCCAATTTTAATTTACTCTAATTTTTTTTTGTCTCATAAAAGATCACTAGCTTTTATTTGAATCCTAAATTTTACTCTAGTAACCCTCCATCAAAATAGGTCATAGTGATTTTGCGCTCGTTCTTCAATCTCTCGTGCTTTGGAATGTCTCATTTCTCGCGGTTGGAGAGCTCACACTTGAAACACTCGAATAGCTCATGTTATGGAGTGTTCCATTTGACAATGAGAAATTTTGGACTGATGGTTAATGAGGCAGATTTGTGACTCAAATAAAAGTTTGTGCTTTTTTATGAGATTGTAAAAATTAGATCTAGTAAAATTGGGATAAGATCTAAATCTGTGAGAAACGTTAAAGTTAGAGATTTTTTAGGGCACGAGGCCAATTAAAAACTATCATATTCGGTTTAATTTTGGGTGACATATCGAATGACGGATGATGATTTGAAATGGGAATTGATGACCGCTTGCTGAGGCTAGTGGGCATTGATGACCGCATCCATGAGGAGACGTTGCGAGCCGTTTACTCTAATGGTGGACATGTCCAAAACGATCAAGACACTTAGGAAAGTTATTATCCTTCACAGGATATTTTACCAAATTGCAAACATTTCACGCAAAAGAAGCTGCAAATATTTTATATAAACCTTTAATCTCGTGACCAGCTGGCTTTTTGACAACAGAAAAATTTGATAATTACTAATTCGACCAGAAAAAAAAAAAGCGCTCGATTTACAGACAATCATTGTTTCTTAATGTTTCAAATGATCGAGTTGTTGTGAGCGAAACTGTGAAATTAGATGTCTCAAACATGCATTAGCTTTTTCAACAAGTGAAAAGATCGTGCAAAAATGTGATTGGCTCGTTTATATGCTTAACTAAATCTTACTGGCATCGTTAATCTTGTAAATCAACACGACCTATTATATGCACCCTACGCATATATGAATCCCAAAGTACCGTTCTCGTTTTGAGCTCCGTCTTGTCTATCTCATTTATATGAACTCATCTTTCTCATAATTAGATACCAAAGAAGTTTCGCTCTTGCTGGGCTAATTTCCTTAAAAAGCGAAAAATAAAAATTCAAAAGAATCTCAATTTCACCCCAGACCTTTTTTTTTTGTTTGAAAAAAAAAATCTCCAAATGTCACTCTAATTTCAAATCTGTCCACATGTCCAAAATCGCCATTGGTTTCTTCAAAATCAATAACGTCGGAAGGTTAGTGTCGTTCCATACAAATATAAGGATGTTGGTGAAGACGCAGGTTCTACTCATGGACTTCTACCTTGTCCCCGATGTTGATAACTTTGAAGAAATCAGAAACGACTTTTGGACGCGTAAGCACATTTGGGATTGAAGTGAAAGTTGGGTTTTTTTTTTCCAGACGAAAAAATTATTTGAGACAAGATTGAGATTGGACCTAAAGTTGGAGGGTCTTTTAGGGAATTAGATCTATTTTTGTCAATTCATTCGTTTAAATTTAATTGGGTTCAGGTTTGGGCAAGTGGTATCGGTAAAGTTGAAAAGTGAATATTAATTCCCTTATAAGAACAACTTCAATTCTGTAAAGAATTAATCACAACAACAAGGATGAAGGAGCCCGACCTAGGTTACCAATAAAAATTGACTAGCGCCACGAGAAAAAGTCGTAGCTGATGTATTTTCAGGAGAAAGTAAAAATTCATAAGTTTGACTTCACGTGGACACGCGTATGGTTTGCGGCTGGGAGCCGCCGAGGTTGATGAGTTGTCATGACACGACACCGTGGATGGGTTTGACTTTAAGCATGTTATAAATATGACCAATGACTACTGGAGGTCACGCCGCCGTTTCTGCCCTTTTTGCCCTTGTCGTATGTTTATTTGGCACTTTATATTTTATTTTTATTTTTTTGGCCCTTTAGGGAAAGGCGTTACCTAACCTTCTCTTTCCACTGCGTGTTCAATCTTCCAAAACCTATGTAGACGTTCAATATGGCTTCCACGCGTGGTCAACATGACACGCGAGTGGAAAGCTACAATGGAGAGCTTTTAAGTCTCCAAATCTCATCCCTCGCATTTTACAGAGCTATCGTACTTATTGACCTCACTAGACAATCGATGTAAAACTCCTTTCTTTAACTTGTAAGCCTCCATGCCTCATTCCTGTCTTTTTTTAAAAAATTTCTTGTTTGTTTCTTTCATTCACCACTGAGGTAGAACTCTTGAATCTAAAGAAGGTACCGAATCTGCTTTATGCCATGGTCTGGTAATTTCAAAATGAGACGCATTATGTAGTGGGGTTGGATTGGATGATTGGAATTGAAAGAGAGAATTTTCAGTCGGCTGTAAAGTGATTATTTGGTGGGGGCCTTGCTAGATGCATTTGGCTTTTTGGTGTAGTCCAATGTTGGTGCTACTTCAACTGGTTTTCCAAGTTGTAATTTTCCTGGGTATGGGCGTTGCAAAAATCTCATTGATCGCTCCAATTGATCACTCCACTTTAATCACAATAGAATAACGAGGACGTATATACCCTATCTCTAAATCTTAACTCCTTCATCACCCTTGTCCTTCAATTTTGCTGCTCCAACTGAGCCAACAGAAGTCTCTGCCAGGGAAGTCCCCGATGGGAAAGCTTTACCAACATACATGCTATAGTTCCACAAACTTCTTGTGCAAATCACAAGGCTCTAACGCTTGGTCAAGCTCTCACCATATTTGTCATCTTGGAACTCGGCTCTTAGCCTCTTACTTTGTCAACGATAAGACTAGCAACGATAAATAAAGTTTCTCTCACATTTTGTAGTCAACTCAAGACATGTAATTTGCGACCTTACCGTTTTCATTTTAACATCAATTCATGCCTCTCCAGCTGTTTAACCACAAGTCATTTCCATAAACTCTCCTTTTGTATCAAATTAATTTGATTGAAATAATCATAAAATGATAATTTATCATATATATGAATATATAACACATTTAAATACAACGTGTCTCAATATGTCGAAATTTTTATTTTTTGAGAAATGACGTGTCGGCACGTCGTGTGTCGGTGCCGGTGTTACTTAGTCAAAAACAACAGTGCATCTGTACTTTCTAGGCTGATGGACAATAGAAATTTGGTCGTATCCAAGAGTTGAAGCTCAAGATCTCGCACCGAGGTACCACTAGAATGGATAGGTGGATGGGTGTTGCGATTTATGCAAGTCAAAAACCGACTCGTCACCGTCAATGTCGGAGCTTGCCAGAGTTTCATGATATCTCTTAAGAGCACGAAATGCATTCATCTTTCAGCACTAGCAACAATATCCAGGCACAATTATTGATGCTGACCTCGCCAATAACAAGAACTTTCCGAGATGGAAAACAGAAGAAACTATTATGCAAGATAGAAGGCGATAAACCAACCTATACTATTTATTGCTCAAGAACTTCTCGAGATGGATAGATTAGCTACGAGAATTTCTTGCCGGACTCTATAGGAATAGGGCTCCCTAAAGTTCAACATTGATGGTTCTCTATTTGAAGATTCCTCTGAAGGAGCGATTGCAGGCGCATGTCGGGTTTTCAAACAGAAACCTGGTCGATGGGTTCGCTAATGCTGAAACCTTAGTGCTCGCAGGAGACCCTCAAGTACTTGGATCGCGAACTGAACTAAGACAGAGAAATTATTTGTGGGCTATTGTTGAAACTGATAACTCATCTCTTTTCCTTTATAACTCGAGCGTAGATTAAAGTTTTGGGACTTTTGTGTTTTGATCGATGATTGTAAAAGGCTCCTGGCCAAGCTCAGTTTTTGTCTGAGTGGCCCATTGTCCTCGCGAAAGCTAACCGATTGGATAGTCAAAGCACATCTAATTAATTGTTCAAATCCCCTCCAGCCCCTATAGGATATTCTGTATTCAAAAGTCTATTAACTTTGTTCTAAAAGTGTTAGATTAATGAAATGAGGAGCATTTTTTCGACATTACAAGAAAAACTCGGCAACAAACGAGAAGTCTAATTGCCAATTTGGATGACAAAGACCATTAAAAGATCAGTTGGAGTTCCCGCCATTCAAGTCTGCCAGACTTGTTCCTGCTTGCCTTTCTTCTAACTTCGCTTATCCACTTGGTTGACATGAAATGGTCGAATGATGATTCAAATGATGACACGTTTAATTTCAAATAAATCTGTAATGGAATGTGTCCTTTTAGGTTCTCGAAATCTCCATTTACATGAATCAAAAAGACCCAAAAGGGGGGGAAAATGGCAGAAACTTGTTACGTGACTACTGTACGCTCAAACTAAACCGTCTACTGTATGCACATGCTGATCAAGTCCATCGCCGTATCATCTATCAAGCTAGTCCGAAGCACCGTCCGTGGATGTTGTTGCCGTGGCGGCTTTTGCTCGTGTCCCTGTCGATCGAGCGCTGCACGTTCCGAAACTCGTCGACGTGGCAAGGGATGTTGATGGGCCCCTTCTGGTCGAACCCGTACTCGTCCTCCGCCTCTCTCAGCAAGTCCCCGAACCGCGGGTGGTTCACGTAGGCCACCGGGATCACGAACCGCCGCTGCTCCTCGCCTCGCCCCACGGATATGGCCAAGCACCCTCTCGGCACGTCCTTCAAGTTGTCTCCCTCCTCCCTCTCGTGGTGGCGGCGGCGGCGGAGGTGAATGTGGGGCAAGGGAGATGAAGGCTCGGATGTTGGCGGCGATACCCGTCGACTCTCCTCATCATCTTTGAGAAAACAAGGGAGACCCGGTTTGAGACGGCGTAAATCTCTCGAGATCGGAACGCGAGGGTTTATCTCGGTTCGCCAATCGAAGAGTGAGAAGTGAGAAGAGGATTGAAGAGGCGGGTGCTAATATATAGGTGCCAAGGGATTGCGTTGAATCGTGCGAGGAAGGTCAAGGGGAAGGAGAATTCCAGTCAGGTGCAATCTTTGTTTAGGGACGAAGGAGATGATAAACGGTCGTATCTGGTGTCGGTCGTTGGGGCCGTCCGCGTGAGACGAGAGAGTTCCTGGTCAACTCATCTTTGCTGCTTATTTTTAATTTTTCCTTTCGGATAAGTATAATCTTTTTTAATTGTTTCCGAAGTGAATAAGGAGGCTAATCCCTGCTAAAGCCACAAACAACACCTGAAAATAACGTTCGTTAACAAAATAATCTAGTTATACCCACTGAATTTTACATTGTTTTTCAATTTCAAGAAATACAATTTGCAGCCTAAAATATTGCATTTTAAACATAGCTTCCTTTCTCTTTTGAAACTTCATGCGTAGAGATTTTTTTTTTTGTAATTTTGCTACGCATGCACTGAATTAAAAACTATCATATTCAGTTTAGACTAGAGGAAAATGGTCCAAAAGTCCGAAACATTTTTCATTAATGCCAATTTAGTAGTAAACCTTTTTGTATAATACCAATTGAGTCAATCTGGCCAATTTTGATCGAAAATCGCTGAGGTGAATATCGTCCATATTACGTAGTATGACTAGCGTTGACGTGAAAATTTTTTCATAATTTTGCAAATTGAGTTTTTTCACATTTTTCTATCTTTTTTTTTTTTTGGCCGGCAAGGGCTGCCTCTTCCACGGTGAGGGTTGCCGGCGACCTCATAGGCAAATAAGAAATAAAAATTCAATTTTATTTAAGAAAAAATAATTCACGTCAGAGATTTTCGGCCAAAATTGGCCGAACAAACTCAATTAGCACAAATGTGAAACATTAGGTGTTAAATTGATACAACTAAAAGATTTAGGACTAAATTGGTACAAATGTAATATATTTAAAACTTTTTTGAGTAATTTTTCCTGTACTGAATGAGATGTGCAATGACGGATGATGACTTCGAATGGGAATTGATGACCGCTTGCTGTCGTCTTGCTTGCTACGAGGAGGCGTTGCGACCCGTTTTCTTACGAGGTGGACATGTCCAAAGCGAGGAAGAAACTAAGGAAAGTTATTATCCTTCACAAGATATCTTACCAAATTGCAAACATTTCAGTGATTTCACGTAAGAGCCTTTAATCTCGTGACCAGCTCAATTTTTGACATTAGAATACTTCGATAATTGCAAATTCGACAGATAAAAAAGCACCCGATTTATAGATTATCATCATTTCTTAATGTTTCAAATGATGGGTTATCGTAACTGAAATTGTGAAATTAGATGTCTCGGACATGCATAAGTTTTTTTAAAAAGTGAAAATATCGTGCAAAATACGGTTGGCTCGTTTATGTGTTTAACAAATTTTTACTGGCATCATTAATCTCGTAAATCGACATGGGAATTATGTGTACCATACACATATATAAATCCCAAGATTCCATTTTCATTTTGAGCTCTCTCCTAAACTTGTCTTTCTCATAATTAGATACCAAAGGAGTTCCATACTGATTTTTTTTTGAATTTTTCGACCTTGGTTCTATGGGAGCAAGTCAGAAAGATTGAGGAATCGAACCATCTAATTACTTTAGCTGGATTATTTGTAACTGCATATTTACAATCCAGACGTGGAATCTCTTTTGAGCGAATATATCTCTATGTGAAAATAGAACATTTTGCTCCGGTCGGATAATTTCCTTATAAGAAAAAAAGCTCAAAATTTTAAGTTCAAACCTTCAATTGTTACTCTAGTCCCAAATCTACCCAAGCTTCCAAAAATCGCCATTGGTTTCTTCAAAATCATCAACATTAGGAGGCTCTTGTTGTTCCTTATGAAGGCGACGATATTGGTGAAGACGCAGGTTTCCCTAATGGACCTCTAACTGGCTCTGACGTAATAATTTGAAGAAACTAGTAGCTATTTTTAGATGCACAGGCAATTATTGAAGTGAAAGTTGGAGATTTTTTTGGAACTAAAAAAAAAGGGGGAAAACAATTGACATTGGACCTAAAATTGGAGGGTCTTTTAGGGAATTAGATCTATTTTTGTCAATTCATCCGTTTAAATTTTACTGGGCTTAGGTTTGTGCAAAATAGTATCGGTAAAGTTGAAAAGTGAATTTTAATTCCCCGGTTCGGATCCGATTCCGATAATAACTGGGGAAATAGTCACCCTAGGTTACCAAATAAAAATATACTGGCGCGTCCAAAAAAAATCGTAGCTGATGTATTTTGAGGAGAATATAAACTCGTAAGTTTGACTTTTCTTGGACCCGTGTATGGTTTTCGGCTGCGAACATCAGCACGTGGGGCCGCGGAGTTTGATGAGTCGTCATCACACGTCACGGTGCGTAGGTTTGACTTTGAGCGTGTCTTGAATATGACCAATGGCTATTATTGGGGATATCTTGTGCGGCCGCCGTTAGGACGTCACGACGCCGTTTCCGCCTTTTTTTTTTTTTTTTTCATTTTTGTATGTTGATTTGGCACATTTTTTTTCCTTTTAGAGAAAGGCCTTACTTAACCTATTCCATCGACAACGACACCCAGTCAACATGACACATGAGTCGGAAGCTACGATGGAGAGCCTTAAATCTCCTAAGCTCATCTCTAACATCTTAAAGAGCCATCATATTTATTATTCTCATTAGAAAGTTGATGCGGGACTCTTTCCTACGACTTATAAGCCTCCATGTCTCATCTCTGTCTCCTTAAAGAAACTTATTGTTTGTCTCTCTCCCTCACCACCGATGTGGAACTCTTAAATCTACCTTCATTTGATGGATATAAAATAAATAAAAAGAGAGAAAAAGAAACGACCGCAAATGGATTGAAAGAAGGTATTGAATCTGCATAATGCCATGGTCTGGTAGTTTCGAAATGAGTTGCGTTATGTAGTGCGGTTAGATTGGATGATTGAAATTAAAAGAAAGAATTTCAGTCGATTGTAAAGTGAAAATTTGGTGGGGGCTTTGCTGGATGCATTTGGCTTTTGGTGTGGTCCAATGTTGATGCAACTTCAATTGGTTTCCCAAGTTGTAATTTTGTTGGGTATGAGCGCCGCAGAAATCTCATTGATCAGGACGTATATACCCTATTTCTAAATCATAACTCCTTCATCACTTTGTCCTTTGATTTTGCTCCTCCAACGGAGCCAAGAGAAGTCTTTGCTAGGGCAGTCCCCAATGGGAAAAGCTTTACCAACATAAATGCTAGAATTCCACAAGCTTCTCGTGCAAATCATGAGGCTCTAGCGCTTGATCAAGCTCTCACGATATCTGTCATCTTGGAACTCGGCTCTTACTTTGTCCACGATAAGACTAGCAAGGATCAAATAAAGTTTCTCTGACATTTCGCCATTAATTCAAGACATCTAATTTGCGACCTTGCTACTATCATTTTAACATCAATTCATGCCCCTCCAGCTATTTAACCACAAGTCATTTCCATAAGCTCTCCTTTGGTATCAAATTAGTTTGATTGAAATAATCATAAAAATGATAATTTATCATGTATTTTAATATGTGTCCCAACATGTCAGAATTTTCTATTTTTTTTAGAAATAATGTGTTAGTATTTCGTGTCATGTGTTGATATCGGTGCTACCTAATGGAAAACAACATCACATCTCTACTTTCTATACCGATGGACAATGGAAATTTGGTCGGATCCAAGATTTGAATGTTAAGATTTCGCACCGAGGCATCGCTAGAATGGATAAGTGGGTGGGCGTTGCGATTTTTGCAAGTCAAAGGCCGATTTGTCATTGTCAATGGTGAAGCTTGCCGGAGTTTGGTGATATCTCTTAAGAGCACGATATGCATTCATCTTCAGTACCAGTAACAAGATATGGGCACATTGTCGATGCTGACCTCGCCATTAACAAGAACTTCCCGAGATGGAAAACAGAAGAAACTATTACGCAAGATAGAAGACGAGTAAACCAACCTATACTTACTCAATAACTTCTTGAGATGGATAGATTAGCTACGAGAATTTCATGCCTTGAGCCTATACAGGGCTCCCTAGAGTTCAACATTGATGGTTCCCCAGTTGAAGACTCCTTTGAAAGAACGATTGCAAGCGCATATCGGGTTTTCAAACAGAAATTTGGAATGCTGAAACCTTAGTGCTTGCGGGAGACCCTCACGTACTTGGATTGCAAACTGAATTAAGACAGAGAACTTATTTGCTGGCTGTTGTTGAAATTGATAGCTCATCTCTTTTCCTCTATAACTCGGGTGTCGATTGAAGTCTATGGGACTTTTGTGCTTTGATCGATGATTACAAAAGGCTCCTGGCCAAGCTTAGTTTTCTCCAAGTGGCCCATTGTCCTCGCGAAACCAATCAGCTAACCGATTGGATTGTCAAGGCGCATCGCAAGCGTGTCCTTTCATCTAGTTAATTGTTCGAATCGCCTCCAGCCCTTATGGGATATTCTGTGTTCAGAAGTCTATCAACTTCGTTCTAAAAGAGTTAGATTAATGAAATGAGAAGCCTTTTTCAACATTAAAGTAAGAAAAACTCGGCAACAAACGAAAAAAATCTAATTGCCAATTTTGCATGAGAAAGACCATTTAAATATCAGTAGGAGTTGCCGCCATTCAAGTGTGCCCAGCTTGTTCCTACTTGCCTTTTCTTTTCAACTTCGCTTATCCACTTGGTTGACATGAAATGATCAAACGATGATTCAAATGAAGACACGTTTAATTTCAAATACATCTGTAATGGAATGTGTCCTTTTTAGGTTCTCGAAATCTCCATTTACATGAATCAAAAAGACCCAAAAGGGGGGAAAAAATGGAAGAAACTTGTTACATGACCATTGTATGCTCAAACTAAACTGTCTACTGTATGCACATGTTGATCAGGTCCATCGTCGTATCATCCATCAAGCTCGTCCGAAGCACCATCCAAGGAGGTTGTTGTCGTGGCGGCTCTTGCTCGTTTCCCTGTCGATCGAGCGCTGCACGTTCCGGAACTCGTCGACGTGGCAAGGGATGTTGATAGGCCCCTTCTGATCGAACCCGTACTCGTCCTCCGCCTTTCTTAACAAGTCCACGAACCGCGGGTGGTTCACATAGGCCACCGGGATCACGAACCGCCGCTGCTCCTCGCCTCGCCCCACGGATATGGCCAAGCACCCTCTCGGTACGTCCTTCAAGTTGTCTCCCTCCTCCCTCTCATGGTGGCGGCGGCGGCGGAGGTGAATGTGGGGCAAGGGGAGATGAAGGCTCGGATGTTGGCGGCGATACCCGTCGACTCTCCTCATCATCTTTGAGAAAACAAGGGAAACCCGGTTTGAGACGGCGTAAATCTCTCGAGATCGGAACGCGAGGGGTTTATCTCGGTTCGCCAATCGAAGAGTGAGAAGTGAGAAGAGGATTGAAGAGGCGGGTGTTGTTATATATAGGTGCGAAGGGATTGCGTTGAATCGAGCGAGGAAGGTCAAGGGGAGGAGAATTCCAGTCAGGTGCAATCTTTGTTTGGGGACCAAGGAGATGAGAAACGGTCGTATCTGGGGTCGGTCGTTGTGGCCGTCCGCGTGGCGAGAGAGTTCCTGGTCAATTCATCTTTGCTGCTTATTTTTAATTTTCCTTTCGGATTACTATAATCCGTTTTTAATTGTTCCCTAAGTGAAAAAGGATGCTAATCCCTGCTAAAACCCAAAAACAACACTTTCGAAATAACGTTTATTAACAAAATAATCTAGTTGTTTTCAATAGTGAGACCATAAAATTTGTAGCCTAAAATATTGGGGAGAAATACCAAAAAAGTCCTAAACTTATTGCAATTGTGCTAATTCAATCACAAACTTTTTTTTGGCTAATTGAGTCTTAAAATTTTTGCAATTGTGTCAATTTAGTCCATTTGGCTCGTCGGTGTTAACATGAGAAGTTTTTAATAATATTTTAATCGGTGGTCGGCAGCCTCTTTCGCTAAATTCAAAAAAAAAGAAAGAAAACGAAAAAAATAGGGGCAAAATTATTTAAAAATAATTGAAAATTTTGAAAAATATTAAAATATTTTATTAGCATAGTTAATCATGTAAATCGACATGGCAAATTATATGCTCCATATGCATAGATGAATCCCAAAGAAGTTCCATTCTTTTTGGGCTAACTTCCTTAAAATAAAAATAAAACTCAAAACTTTAAGTCCAATCTCGATTTTGTCTCGAACTTTTTTATCTTCTGGAAATAAACCCAACTATCACTCTAGTCCCAAATATGCCCACTCGTCCAAAAATTGCTCGTGATTTCTTCAAAGCCATTAGCATTAGGTGACTATTGTTGTTCCACACAAAAGTGAGGATGTTAATGAAAACACAGATTGTTCTGATAATTGACCTCTAACTGGCCTTGACACAGATAATTTTTGAAGAAACCAGTAGCAATTTTTGGACGTGTGGGCATATTTGGAATTGAAGCAAAAGATGGGGATTATTTTTTTCAAGCGAAAAAAGTTCGGTGTAGAATGGGATTGAAGCTAAAGTTGGAGTTTTTTTTTATAAAGGAATTAGATCTAATTTTGTTAATTTGTTCGTGTAAATTTTATTGGAGTGAGGTTCGGGCAAGTGGGAGTGTTAAAGTTGAAAATGTGAATATTAATTCCCGAATAGGACAAGTTCAATTCTGAAAAGAATTCATCACAAATAGAAGAACGAAGGAGCTCGACCTGGTTCGAGTTGCCCTGGGCTGCCAAATTAAAATTTACAAGCGCCACCACCACGAAAAAGTCGTAGCTGGTGTACATTCAGGAGAATATCAGCTCATAAGTTTGACTTTTCTTGGACACGGGTATATTTTGTGGCTGCCTGGGAACAGGAGCACGTGGGGGCCGCCGAGGTTGATGAGTTGTCATTCCGAGGTCGTGTCCGCCGTCTTTGCCTTTTTACCATTTTCGTACGTGGATGTCGCACGTTTAACTCGGCAACAAACTCCGGTGGTCAAAGATTTGGAAATTCGAACTCCTGTTTACGTGGAATGTGTCGGAATGCATTAACTACGCTACACAGGAGAAAACCAACTTGCAGTCGATGGCGCAGCTCACCGGAGCTTCATGACATCTCTGAAGAGCACGAAATGCATTAATCTTTTCAGTGCCAGCAACCTGATCCCAGCTCAATTGTCGAGTCCCACATCGCCATGAACAAGAACCCCTTGAGATGGAACCCATAATCTGTTTACTCAAGATAAAACGCGAGTAAACCTGCCGGTAGCTTGGAACCCATTGAAACAAGGCTCCCTGAAGTTCAACATTGATGGTTCTCCATTGGAAGGATCCTCCGAAGCAGCGGTCGCAGGGGCATGTCGGGGTAGAACAAAAACCTCGTCGATGGGTCTACTAATGTCAAAAGCTTAGCACTCATGGAGACCCCCAGATTCTTGGAGTCGCAAACTGATCTAAGTGAGCAAAGAATTAATATGCAGTCAATTGTTGAAACCGATAGCTTATCTCTTTTCCTTTATGTCTCGGGCGTAGATCAAAGTCCATGGGACTTGCTGTGAAGGATGATGAGTAGAGAGAAAGGATGAAGAACAGAGTTGTTGACATCATAATATTGTCGTCCAATTTGGTATCTTGGAAGCGACGTGTGCGAAAATGGTGTCATTAATAAATCCCGAAATACAGCGATAGGAGAATGTAAGTTAACACTTTGCCATTCGGGATGTACACGTCATTCGGGGGAGCTGAAAGACAGGATCCCGAAATAAAAGAAATGCTACGCCAAATGACAAGCTAACGTGTTGTCATTCGGGATGTGTGTAATATTCGGGAAGGTTGAGAGATATTCCCGAATGAAAGAGATGGTGTACTTGAGTACAGCATGATGTAGTGACACAGTGTGAGTGTTCCATACCAAAAGTCGGAAAACACGAAGCAAAACTCATGGGCGCGAACAGTTTTTCGAGGTGAAGAAATATTATTCAAAAAGGGTCAGTTACCCATGCAGTTATGAGTCACAAAGAACATGGGTCCCGATTTGCATGGATCAGTTTTGAGGATCGTGGGTTTGAAAAAGGACAAGCAATGGCGCTGAAATTCGAAAGTTTGAAATCAAAGAATAACTGCTCGAGCGGTTATGAGCACGAGAAGAATAAGTACCCAGAAAAAAGGAAGAAGGGACTCTCGACATAACCATCCAGAAAAACACTCTGTTTTCCTTGAAGTTCTGAGCTTTCGTCATTGTTCGTAGTATAGCTCTAGCTTTCCTAGCACTTTTTATTCCCAGTACTTTCAGATTCCAGTAATTTATCTACCAATTTCTGCAAGTAGGAGTATTGTAGCGGTAAATCGTCCAAATTTCCACACGCTTTCATTAGTCACTATCCCATTCACATAGTTCGTTCATTTTTTTCAATCAGAACAGAGCCACAGAACCCTTCTTAATAAAAACCGAAGTACGAATTTCGGTGAAAAATATTCCCGATCACAAATCGTGCGAACAAGAGTATTCATGAAGAACAGAGTACTCGCGAAGAAGACTTTCATCTGAGAGCTTTCAAGCTTGCATTACGTCTCATCATGTTTCCTTACTTATATGTCCTGTGCTATGAGAAACCACCGGAGGCGGTTTTTACAGTTCATCTTCAGACTATAAAAAACTAACAAAATAACAACTTCAGTTAGGTATACAAAACAGAGTAACGGTTGTGTAATTGAAGATCTCCATCTATAGTTGGACACGTGAAGCTGGAGACTTTGCTGTTATCTTCACCTCTTTCCTTCCAGATTATCTCAGCATTACCATGCATACGTGTAGCCACCATACTTACTTCTTTTCGATTGGTTTCTGCTGAAACAGAGTATGCAATATTCTGTTGGTTCTTAACATCCCCCCGCAAATTGGGGAGGGGTCGATAGCCCATACCCAATTTGGTTCTAATAGTGAAATGAGCCAAACGTGCCAACGATTTTGTGAAAATGTCAGCAAGTTGATGAGCACTGGGAACATAACGCATACTAAGAGAACCTGATGAAACTTTTTCCCGAACAAAGTGAAAGTCAACTTCAACGTGTTTGGTGCGAGCATGTAGAATAGGATTAGCAGTAAGAGAAATGGCAGACTGATTATCACAGAACAAGAGTGTTGGTGAAGAAAGACATATACCAATGTCACGTAAAACAAAAGTAAGCCACGTAAGATCAGCAGTGGTAGATGCAAGTGCTCGATATTCAGCTTCTGTGGAAGATTGAGATACAGTGGGTTGTTTCTTAGCAGCCCAAGAGATGAGGTTGGATCCAAGATAAATGCAGAAACCAGTAGTGGAACGTCTGGTGATAACACAGCCAGCCCAATCCGCGTCAGAAAAATCCATATAATTTCATTGAACTGTGAGAATGAAGAAAGATACCAAGCTGGATTGTTCCTTTGACATATCGAAGAACTCTTTTCAACTTATGAAAATCACCAACTGTTGGCTGTTGCATCTTTTGACATAAAAGATTTGTGGCATAAGTAAGATTAGGACGTGTAATTGTTAGATATTGTAGACCCCCAACTAAACTTCTGTATTCAAGAGGATTAGCAAGTAAACTCCCATCATTTTTCATAGGTACTGACCATAGTGGCAGTGGAGTCGAGATTGGTTTACAGTCTGCCATGTTGGCTCTTGCAAGGAGATCAAGTGCATACTTAGTTTGACAGAGGAAAAGAGTATCAGTGATGCGTTGAGCTTCAATGCCTAAAAAAATAATGAAGAAACCCGAGATCTTTCATGTGAAAGTGAAGGCTGAGTAAGTTGATCAGCTTAGTCAGAAGCTGAGGAGAACTACCAGTCAATATGATATCGTCTACATAGAGCAACAGAAGTGCTGTGTTTGGGCCATCATGGAGCACAAAAAGTGAAGGATCAGACGTGCTACAGAAGAAGCCAGCTTCAAGTAGAAAACTACTAAACTTGTCAAACCAAGCACGCGGTGCTTGACGAAGACCGTATAAAGATTTCTTGAGAAGACATACAAATTGGGACTTCTGAGGATGTATAAAACCTGGTGGCTGCTCCATATAGACTGTTTCATTTAAAATTCCATGCAAGAAAGCATTTTTAACATCTAGTTGATGTATTGGCCATTTCTTCACCATTGCCACAGAGAGTACTAGACGAATGGTGGCATGTTTGACAACAGGACTAAATGTTTCAGTGCAATCAATTCCCTCTTCTTGATGAAACCCCTTAGCTACTAACCGAGCCTTTAATCTATCAAGACTTCCATCAGGGGCTAGCTTAGTTTTAAACACCCATTTACATCCTATGACATTCATTTGTGTAGTTCGAGGAACTAATGTCCATGTTTGATTATCATGCAAGGCATCTATTTCTTCCTGCATTGCCTGATGCCAGCCTTTATCTACTAAGGCTGATTTAACTGATTTTGGTTGAGAAGGAATCTTGTATTCAGCCAGACATGCATATCTGGGATTTGGCTTTACAATGCCAGATTGTAGTCGAGTGCGCATAGGATGAGTAGAGAGTGTACCTTGTAAATGTGATGGAGAGTTTTGCTGGATTTGATTGAGACTGACTTCAGTTTCTAGGATTGTAGCAGGTGTCTCAGTTGTATGAGTTTGAATTTCTGCTTCTTCAGAAGCTGAGCCCGACTACAACTGTAAATGAGAGAAGTTGGACGGCATCTCATCAGGATCATATATATTAGGATGAGCAGCTTCTAGGATTCCACTATCCTGTAAATGTCCTATATTACTATTTGCATTAGATGTCACCTGTTCTGTACTTGGAGGGTCCAGAAATTGGACTTCTTCTGCCCATTGTCGATGCAGAGCAGAGTACTGATTATACTCAGTAGTTAGTTTCTTAGTAAAAGGGAAAGAGCTTTCATCAAATATCACATGTCGGCTAATGTATAGACGCCATCAATAGGTAGAAGGCACCGATATCCTTTATGACGATCACTGTATCCCAGAAAGACACATGTAAGAGAGCGTGGATCAAACTTATGTTTTGCATATGGTCGGAGACAAGGATAACAGGCACATCCAAAGACCCTCAAATGTTCATAGCTGGGCTCCCGTTGATAGATTTTGCTGTAGGGAGAGTTCATTTGTAACTTTGGTGTAGGGAGTATATTGATAACATAGTTTGCTGTCATAAATGCATCTACCCAGTATTTTAGTAGAACTCTAGCATGGTAAAGCATAGCTAGTCCCAGCTCAATTATATGGCGATGTTTCCTTTCAGAAATCCCATTTTGCTCTGGTGTATAGGGACAAGAAACATACTGTTTGATGCCACAATTATGTAGATGAGTCTGAAACTTGTTGCTAGTGAATTCTCCTCCACCATCACATTGAAAGACTTTGATTCTATGATCAAATTGATTCTCTACTTGTTTCTGAAACAGAACAAAAATGTCATAAAATTCTGACTTCAATTTCATTGGATATATCCAACTATAACGAGAAAAGTTATCCACAAAAACAACATAGTATTTGAACTTCTGAAAGGAGTCAATTGGTGAAGGACCCCAAATGTTACAGTGAATCTTTTCTAAAGGGACAGTAGACGTAGATTCCGATACCGAGAATGGTAATGCTGTACTCTTAGCAACTTGGCAACTGCTGCATACAGTATGATCTCTCCTGTTACAATGGATTCATTGCTGATTCTGCAGATATTTCAGCGTTTTGAAGTTGGTATGAGCCAACCGCTGATGCCACACATCTTCTCCCACAAGCTTTTGTCTTTAAGTAAAGAAACACC
>JAGVVM010021940.1:0-14350 GCA_019149425.1 Psidium friedrichsthalianum
CAAATCTCAAGAAATAACTACCTCAAGCTCTCTATTCTCTAAGAACTCTCCTCCTCGAACGAACTCTCAATTTTCTACAGCTTCTGTGATCTTCTTTTTCTTTCCTTTTTGCTTCCTCTCCGTGAGAGCCCTTTCCTGTTTTCTCTAAAAAAGAAGCCACACTTCACGGAGCTCTCTGTGTCCGCCTCCTCCCCTCTCTCTTCTCGGCCCCCTCTCGGGCTTTTCTCGTTTATTTTTGCCACACCCAAAAAAACCAGCTCTGAGGAACCAGACCTTCCTTTTTTCTTCCTCTCCTCTTTGGTTTTCTTTTTTTCTTTCTCCTCTCCAAAAAATCCCCGAGCTCTACAGAACCCTCTTCCCCTCTCTTTTCAGTCTCCCGGTTCTTCTTTCTTCTCTCGGTCTGCTCTACCAATACTCTCAGTCCCTTTGAGCTCCTTCTTCTCTAGCCCACCCCAAAGCCCCTCTGAACCCCCACACAGAACTCTGCTCTCTCTCTCTCTCTCTCTTTTTTTTGCTCCCTATCTGGCCTTTTACGCCAGAAGCCCTCAACTCTCTCTTTTTTACTCTACATGGGAGCTTCCTCCGTTTTTTGCCCTCTCTGTGTGCTCTCCCTTTGTAGCCGAGAGGCTTTTTTTTTTTCAGTTCACCCCCTTTCTCTCCTGGTTTTCTTCTCGCGTGCCCCCTTTTGCTCGGTCTTCACCCTCTTTTCTAACAGAGAACCCACTTTGCCTAGAGGATCACGTGCAGCGTCTGGGAGTCCGCAGGGCCGGCTTGACTGAGCTGCGTTTGGGTTTCTGCTCCTCTGCGCGCGCAAGAAAGGGAGCTGCCGAAATGCCATTTTTGGCTTCTGCCTTTTTTGCCGCGCGTGCCTTAGCCTGCAGATTAGCATCTGTGGGTCTTGCTCCCTGTGTTGACTGGGTCGGGTCGGGTTTGACCCGCTCGATCCGGCTCAGAAAACGCCCAGGATCGATGCTGATTTGACTCTTTTTCGTGAAATTGAAGTTGAAATTGAAATCTCGAGCATGTGTTTCATCTAGAAATGACAATTTCGGGTGAAATTGGCTCAGTTTAATTTAAAACGCCCAAATTCAAAAATTTAACCTGAACAGGAATTTGATCAATTGAGCCTAAAACAGTGGATTTGAACTAAAATAACCCCACCGATGATCTTAAAATATTGAAAAAAAAAACCTTGGGTAAGGGTTTAAAAATCTAAATGAGACCGCCCAAAAAGGGTCAATTGACCATAATTTGAAAAGTAAGGAATAAACTGAAAATGCAATTAGGTTCATTTTCGAATTTGTTCAAGCTGTGAAATAAATGGACAAAAATGCAATTCAAGATATAAGGATCAAATGTCATAACTTGTTTCAAGTGAGAAAAAGACTAAAAATGACTCGAATGAATTTTTGGTTGAACTTGGGTGTGTAAGTGAAGACTCTCAAGGACCCAAATTGAATTTTCAGAATTTAAAGTGTCCAACGTGAAAATGAAATTAAAATAAAAAATATCGGCCATTTTTTCATTTTTTTGCGACCTCATTTTCTATTTTTTTTTTCCAATTTCCCGCTATTTTTAAATAAAAAGAAATTTCAAAATTTCAAAAAAAATAGAAATATATATATATTGCTCAAAATTGGTTCTTTGTGTTTGGCAAAGGGTTCCAAAGTTGATTTTTGATTTTTATGGTTTTTTTATGAAATTTCTATTAATTTTCTCAAAAAATTAATTAAAAATCAAGTGTCAATAACAGCAAAGGAAGAAAGAAAAAGAAAAAAGAAAAAAGATAAAAAAAGAAAAAAAAAAAAAAAAAAGATCAAAACAAGCATCTTCATTTCATATAGAGAAAGTAGAAAATAACTTCAAGATAGATACAAATCCTACAAAGTAAGTAAAAAAAATCTGAAACGTGAATCAACTTGTTACTGCTTGCAAAGACTAGCCCATTCCTTGAAGATGGATCTATCGTAGCATCAAAGCTTGTACGCCGATCGATCACCAAATCTCGCATCGTTAGTGATGAACATACACCGAGAAATTCCTATTCAATAATGATGATTTTGCCAAAAGGCAGTGCACGCCAAAGTTCGGCGTCCCCAGCACCATCACCTTGTAAAGAACACAACACCACCAATGAGTTATAGAAATATAAAGAACGTCTTGAAAATTCTAGATCTATATCCAGAACGGGATAGAAAGGCACCCAAATCTAGATTTAGCTCTAGATCAAGAGAAAAAAGCTATAAACTATGTAGCAGTTGATCACAAAATTAGATAAGCCGTCCACGAAATCGACGAAGAACCCAAAAAATAGAGAAACAACATAAACAAGAAAAGAAAGAGTAGTGTTTAAACCAGAACTAAACAGAGCAGCTGCAAGTAGCACTAGTGGAAAAACAGGGACTGTCGAGACTGGTGTCAGATCCGCAACAAGTTTCACCAAGAGGAAAATCATGGCAAGAGAAGTAGCAGTGGGCAGAAACTAGAGCACGTCGTCATTAGATTGATGGATGGCGAGAGAGAGCTAGAAAAAGTCTTCCCCGTTGAGCTGGAGAAAGTCTTCTCGTTCTCTGGATGCTACTTGAAGGCAGGGGAGGAAAGGGACGGGGGGGGCCCAAAAGTCTGCTTTAGAAAGTAGGGAAGGTTGGGTGGCGGATTGCAGAGAGAAACCCTACCCGTTCTTTCTTGGATAGTGATTGATTAAAAAAAATAAAAGTTAGAAAATTATATTTTACATAATATAACACATACAAAATATAAAAATAAAATAAAATAAAATATCAAAAAACTCAAGATGTGCAATTTCGAAAATGTTTTAACTTCTTTGGATTTAGGAGTTCAATTTCCTAATTTTATGCATGAATTTTTTCAGAAAGTGTTTTCTATTGACTGACTCATTTTCAACAAACCAAACAAGTGAAAGTCGGGTGAGTTTAAAAGAAAAACGAGTAAAAGTCTGGAAAATCAATTCTCGAAAAATACTTTCACCGAAAACAAATGCTTTTACCCCAAGAACACACATTTTTATACAATTTCTGCACCAACATTAATTTTATCCATCATATTATTCATAAAGTGAGTGTCTAATTATCCTTTTCTTGTTAGATACACCTTGTGTATCATGCACTAAGCTTGTCACATGCTGCATAAGAATGGACAATTCTGCCGTTTCATTTCCAATAAACAGATTTTATTTTTTCGCCAGTATAAAATTAAAAGCGATCAGTAAGTGTAAAAAATTATTGGCAATGAAAAATTAAGGTTCTTGATTAGATCTAGTGCTGAAATTGTCCAAGATAACGAGGATATATCTTGTTGTTCAAGAGACTCATTTCTTTCAAGACTTGGTTCTCATCTTTCAACAAAGTTTCTTTCAATTGTCAAAAGTAAAACAAGGGTATTATTCATTTTTTTTCTGGTTTTCGAAGACAACCTCAGCGATGGGGCACTTCGAGTGTAGTGGGTCACACGATGGAGAAGAGAAAAAATAAAATAAATAAAGATATTATTAAAATATTTTTTAAAATTATCCACATTAGCGTCGGCAAGCTAAATGGATTGAATTGACACAAATGCAAAAGGTTTAGGATTCAATCAACAAAAAAAAAATAATAAGTTGTGGACTTTTTTGGTAATTTTCACCATTTTAATATGTCCAAAGTTGAATGAGTAATTAAGGGTCTGTTTGGTAACGTTTCTGTTCCTCTGTTTCTGTTCCCGGGAACACTTTGGGAACAGAAACATGTTTGGTAACGCAAATAATTCTGTTTCTGATTCTGCTCCCGGGAACACTTTTGGAACAAAAATCAGAAACAAAAAAAAGTTGTTTCTCAAAAAAAGAACACTTTTTTAGGATCACTTTTCAAAGATGGACTTCTCAGCCTCTTCCCACGACACTTTTTTAGGATTAATTTTTTAGGATTACTTTTGGATAAAAAAACAAAAATTTTATGTAGTTACCAAACGCATTCTGATTCTCTAAAAGAACAGAATCAAAAAAAGTGTTTTTAATCAGAATCACTTTTTTGGAACAGAAACGTTACCAAACAGACCCTAAACGTCTAATTTGGATACAACAAATCTTGGAGAAAATTTATCAAAAAAGTCCTAAACCTATTGCATTTGTGTCAATTCAGTCATAAACTTTTAATTTTGTCAATTCAGTCATATACCTTTTGTAGTTGTGTCAATTCAGTCCTAAACATTTTTTTTTGTGCCAATTCAGTCTATTTGGCCAAATTTGGCCAACCAGCATGATGTGGACTCAGCCGGTGCTGACGGGGCAAAACAAAAAATTTATTATTTTTTCAAATTTTTTATTTATTTTTGTCCTATTTCCTTTGACTATTCATCTTCTCCCTCCTTCTTCCCGCTTGTTCCTAGAGGCTGGAATCGAGGGTCAACGAGGTCCCTTGCCGGCCATCAGCACCACCATTGCTGGGTGAGCCTAGCCTCGCCCAAATTTGGCGAGGGCAAGCCATCCCATGGCTGGGTTGTCCCAATAGGATGAGCCCGAGCCTCACCAAATTCTAATTTTTTTCTCGTCCGACGAAAGGGACGAACATGATGCAGGGAATCAATTAATTAGATGTGAGAGATGACATAATCACAGCAAGATCGTCAACCTATGATGGCCCTATGGTTTCTTCTACAACTCGATTTTATACTTGAGTAGTGGTGTAATAATTGCTATAAGGAAAGGTTAATTGGTATTTAATCCTCATCCATGGCATCTCTTGTTCAATTTTTTAAAGCTCTACACATCTCTTCAAAATAGAGTTGATGCTCTTGGCCTTCATCCAGGGCTTGGCCCCGGTACGACCGACCCTCACTAGATCTTTGCCTAGCCATGGGGTGGCTCGGCCTCGCCAAATCTGGGCAAGGCTGAGCTCGCCCAACGATAGCGGCACCGGTGGTTGGCAAGAGACCTCGCTGGCCCTCGATGCTAGTATGGAGGAAGAAGACCGATTCTAGTCTGGAGGAAGAAGCAAGAAGAAGAAGGAAGATGATGAATAGTAAAAGTAAAAAAGAAAGAAAAGGAGAAAAAAATAATTTGAAAAAAAATATTGTTAAAATTACCCCGTCAATGTTAATCGGGTCCATGTCATCGCCAACTGGCCAAAGTTGGTTAGATGGACTGAATTGACACAAATGCAAATAGCTTAGGATTGAATTGACATAAAAAAAAATTTAAGACTGAATTGACGCAAATACAAAAGGTTTACTACTGAATTGACAAAAATGAAAGGTTTAGGACTGAATTAGCAAAAGTCTAATAGGTTTAGGATTTTTTTGACAATTTTTTCACAGATCTCGTGTAGCAATCACAACACATTAATAATTCCTGCGAGGCTACACTTGTCGGTCTTTAAGTGGAGCTTTATTCAATACACCTAAATCGGCAGACTTAGCTAAGCCGAAAGTTTCTTATGTGTACCCGCTATAACAAGAAATAAACTAATGAGTCTAGAAACCATATGCTACCAGCGGCTAATATACACATTGGATGAAGGAAAAACTATTATACAACCGGCTTTAATGGTCGACAAATCACAATTCAGAAAGTGACAAAGCCTAAAGGAAAAGTGCCAAAAACATTTTTGTGTCAAAGTTAAAAATATTTATATGCGAAATCTAGTTCACAGGATAACAGTATCATGGGTTTATCCGATGCTCGAGTTTTTCTAATTGGGCCGAGTTAAGGTCTACGTGCTTCCCGATTAACTTGATGTGTGTGCATTAACCAAGCACTTGTTCAGATATTGTTCTTATTGTTAGAACCATGTGAGCATAGGTATCATGTGCTCTAACAGTCGCAATTGATATACACAACTTCACTCGCTTTACTAATAAAAAAAAGAGGAATGCGTTAATCACTCGAATCATTATTTGAATTCCCATCATTTGGTCTCTTCATGACAATCATTCTATTGTGTTGAGGAGTAAGCATTTCGCTAATCAACATTATATCTTTTTTATCTAGTACTCTACATCAATGGATTCAAGCATTCTAATTGGGACATTACATATAATATTTAAGTGCAAAAATATTTTTCGGGAACCTATTGTACTTTTGTCAACTCAGTCCTAAATTTTTTAAGTTTGCTCATTTTAGTCCTCCTGGCCAATTTACCAGAAACCGCTGACATAGCAGGGTAGGCATTGAGGTGACGCAACAGGTGTTGACATGAACAACTTTTAATTTATTTTAATACATTTTTCGAATTTCCTTTTTTTGCTCTTTTCTGGTTTTTTACTTTAGCTGTCGGTGAGGGTCGTCTAGCCCTTGCTGACCACGGGCAAGGTTGTGGCCACGGCCGAGGCTGAGGTTAGCCTTGCCATGATCTGGGCAAGGGTCGTCACCCTCACTGAGGTCGATGAGATGTCGCGCCCGTCGAGGGCTAGGCGACCCTTGCCGACAACTGAAGTAAAAATCATAAGAAAAGGGAAAAATAAAAATAAAAATAAAAATCAGAAAAAAAAATTGAAAAAAAATATTATTAAAAGTTGTTTATATGAGCGTCGGTAGCGCCACATCAGCGATTTCAAGCCAAAATTGGCACGAAGGGCTAAATTGGCACAAATGCAAATATTTTAGGACTGAATTGATAATCTTAAAAGGTTTAGGACTTTTTTAGGCAATTTTCCCAACTCTCTTGCATTGTTGTACCTGCAACTTGTACAAATTTGCTTGTGGGAGCATGACAATGTACATATAAAGTAGTCTAATACAACAAAATTCTATTTTCTTTAAAACACGATAATGCACATATAAATTATCTATTGTACATACCTTGCGAACTTTAAAGAGATGATATCGACTTTTTCGGCCTTTAAGTATCCCCCTTCCAAATCAATTAATGCAGGAGCATTTAAGGAGATGATATCAACTTACGATTTTTGAGGAGATCGTCGACCTCCTTTTACTGTCCTTACTCACTATAAATAGAAATGGCTTTTGAGAACCCACTCAGAAGTCAGAACCCATCCTCCATTCAATTGAGCCAATCATTTTTCCTATATTATTCGTCGTCGTCGTCGTCGTTATTATTTTTATTAAATCTTTGAAAAGTCATAATAAAAACTCCCATGACATTCTGAATTTCTTTAGGAAAATCATAAGTGCTCATCATAAATCATCATGGAAAAATAGAGTTAATAATTTGTCAAACCATCGATCACCATGCTTTTCATTGGGATTACAGGATATTACTCGAGGTGGTAGCAAAATGGATCTAAATCTCATATTTTAACCCATATTTTGATAACATGGGTCAAAAATTTAATTTTAAAAATGAATTTAAGTGGTTATAAATGAGCTACTTAACAACTTAACGGGTCTTATATGAATTTTAAATGAGTTACCTAATTATCTTTAATCTTTCATAAACAGGTTTTCATGATTTTTTAAATTTTCTGATGTTTTATGATATTTTATTTTTCTTTCTTTTTTTTTTCTACGAAATCCGGCCAAGTCACTGGACGTTACCGATGGTCAACCTCCACAGAGTAAATTGAGGCTGTAGTTTATGAAAATTTAGAAATCGCTCCTGGTTCGAAATCAAACAAATCTCGACAACATACGCTAAGTTAACCCATCTCACTACCGTTTAAAATTAAACGTTTAATTTCATCAATTAAGGATCGAGGGGCAAAATCTCATGCAGGTTTGGAGACTACGGAATTCTATCTCCCGCTTGTAGACTTATCCAAGTCAAATCTGTTTTGGAATTTCTTCTAGCTCATGCTACGTGGGAGGTGAATTCATATTTAATCGACCAATAGGACAAACATTTAAAAGGACCAAAAAGACCATTAGATTACATGAAATAATCTAGACAACACAAAATCGAGAGAAGACATAAAAAAAAAAAGGACATCGAATTCTTCAAAAGATCATAAACATAAAAAAAATGACATAATGGACAGAAATTTATCAAAAAAGAAAAGGAATGACATTAGATGACAAAATTCACAAAAAGTAAGGGGAATAAAGAAGTCATAACTATGAATAGGAATTGGAAAGAGAAACATAAAAGCCATTAAGTTTAAAGGGAATGATTTAATGGACGATTTGACAGATAATCAACCATTGAGTTATGTACGATTAACACAAAGAATGAAGTAACAACTCTGGCGGGTGAATAAGTTCAAGAGGCACACTAAAACAACACCATCTTCCTCGTATTGGTAAGGTTCTATTTGTTTCATGGAAAAAGTGGCTTTTTTAAAAAATATTTTTCAGGAAGTCGATTTTCAAGAAAATGACGATATTTTTCGGTATTTAGCTGAAACCTTAAAGCGAAATAGATATCGTTCACCTTTTGGTAAGAAAAATCAATTTCACCGTATATGTCTTTTAATATTTTTATTTTATTTTTTAAAAAATATGTATTTGAATTATTTCCTTTTATCAATTTCACTGTTTGGTAAATTACGAATGATTAGTCGATTTTTTTCCGCATAAGATAACATGTCCTTTTTTTTGGCAAATGATAATTGTAGAAGGAATCGGCCATTTCTTTCTCGTTCAATTTGAATAATTCGGCAAGTCCCGTTGGGCTTGAGTCTTTTTCCGCGCCCTTCCTCTATCGCCCGCCTCGCCGTCTCTCTCTGTTACTGCGTCTCTGTGCTTGTCTGCGTGTTTGTCTGTCTGCATGTGTGGATTGACCAGAAAAACTTTTTGTGTGAAGAGTTGCATTCAGTTTTCACGAAAATGTCTTGCCTTCTTTTCCACGCTTTTACCTGAATTTGCGTACATAATTGTCATTCCTTGAAAAAGAAGGAAAAAAGAGAGGAGTGGAGAGGAAACCCAAGACTCTTAGCAGCATCTTGAGCTCGTTGTAGACTGCATCTCGAGGACCGTACTACACAGCTCCATCTATTGTGTCCTGAAGGCGTACATCTTCTCTTTCATTTCCTTGGTGCGGTCTCTTTGTCTCTACGCATGGTAAAATGGTTTCTGGACAATCATCAGCAAGGCAACCGCTCTTTCTCTCCCTAGCGCCTATTCAACTCTTTGATTAAGCTTTTGCATTTTCCCAACATTCATTTACTGTCATTATATTTTATTTATTTATTTCTTTCTTGTCTCTTCCACTTTCAAGCTTGACACCTAGGATCTCTTTGGTAAAACCAAATTCTAAGTGATGATATACTTAAGCGTTGATGATAATTACAAAGTTAATATCAATCCCCGATCAAGAATGGAAAAAAAAGATTATTATTGATTAGATTTATTAATATATTTAACAAGACTCTAATTAGTCATTACCCTCGTGTTTTTTCTATTGGATGAACTAAGTAATCCTTCGACCAAAAAAAAAAAAACCAAGTAATCTCGCTAAATGAATTTTTTGTTTAATTAGATAATTTAAGTCAATTCTGTTTAGGTTGTTGAATAAGCTTAATCTCATCAAATGCGAATATTCAAAACTTAATTGGATTATTGAACATATGCCCTTACTTTATAATTTTAATTCACAGTGCATCTAGTGTACTTCTTAAGTGATTAAATAAAAACAAAATAAGTTTATACATTCCTCAGGACACCTACTCTTATCGTAAACATGTAATTTTGGTGCACTTGTAAAGTTAATAATACATGGATTTACATCTTTTTTTGCTTGTTGAAACAAGATAGGAATAAAAGATATACATGCCATGAGATCATCTATTTCAAAGATTAAGTTTATAGTAAGAAGAACTGAGATTACTTAAGCTGACGTTTCTTTTGTTATATGAGAACTTACTAGTTGAACGATGAATCATTCACGTTGCATGACACGGTATTCAAAGTATCACAGGAAAAATATAAGATGCGAAAGGAAGCTTAAGAAATCGAATTTTAGTAAATTACTGCATATCCATTTAGTTACAATATTAAAACCAATGTGAAATAAAAATTATAAATGAAAGTGTGTCCTTTGCGAGATAGAGAAGCAATCTTTGCTTTTTTCTTACATTGAAGAAACTATTGCTTCAATTCCAAAAAGTCACCCGCTTGCTTCCTACCATTGCATGCACAATGTGGCCAACTAGATCTGACAAGGACATTAATTAGCAAAATTAAGGAAAGAATCAGGCAGTAATTTACTGGACCAACAGTCTAATCTAGCTGAACTTGGGCATTTGTTTTTTGGGGGTCGAAAAACTTGTGCATTTAAAGCTCGAGTTTAGGGACAAGAAAAATCCAGCATGCTTTATAAAGCAGCATTATCTTCTCCTTTTTTCATTTTTTAGAGGGGACGAAGAATTTTTCTTTTTTATTATAGTCAGGAAATTTCAATGCAATTTCATGAAAGGTTTAAATAAGTTTCTAGTGAGTTGACATTTCATGCATTAGACACGGGAATGCAAACCCTACGTTCGGGATCATGGAGGATTTCTCGGTCTCGCTAATTCTCGGTCATGCTACATACGCTGAGTAATTATAGAAGACAAAAAGATCTTTGCTCGAATTGCTCGAATTTACTGCTGCAGGACTCTTTCGCTCTTGTTAGAGCATTTGATGTTAGAATCTCAGTCCTTGTTTCCTGTCAAGTACCCGCTAAATGTAACTTCGCATCGTAATGGATTCATTAGATCTATCTGTCGTCACTGAGTGGTTAAGTTCCTTGTTCCTTGGATGTAAATTTTGCGAATTTAGTATATTGCTTTACTGGGGTTTCGTTTTGATTTCCCTTGAGCCTTGTCTTGACTGCTGCTTAGCTTGACTGTTGCTCGTGTCCTTGAAGGTCCCCCCTTTGATTGTGCTGTGATAATCTTTCCTGTGATTACCATCTGTTTGGAAGATCAGTGGGCATTCCTCTAATTCTTGATTTTCGAGGGCTATTGAGCTAATTGTGCATTCTTCATATACCCACAAGAGTATGAGCAAAACTCAGCATTCTCACACTGCAAGAGCATTTTCTGATCGGTGATGGATAATTCCATTCTTTGCTAGCTTGCTAGCATTTGCTACTTTGATCATGGCGGCAAATATTGGGCTGTTTACACTGCCTTACAATGATATGGGTTTTCAGATGATATTATTACGTCTAATACATTGGATGATTCCAGCAGTCTGTTTCTAGAGTCTGATTTACGGATATCTCCTTATCCGAGCAGACATGCAAGTGTTGAAGCACCTAGACTAGCCTATCTTATTTCTGGCACCAAGGGTGATAGTCATAGAATGATGAGAACCTTGCAGGCCGTATATCATCCGAGAAACCAATACATCCTCCATTTGGACTTCAAGGCACCACACCGTGAACGTTTGGACTTGACTGCACTGGTTAAGAATGATCTTACATTTCATGAGGTGGAGAATGTCCACGTAATGGCACAGTCTAACTTGATCACCTATAAAGGACCTACAATAATTGCTTGTACACTTCAAGCAATTGCCATATTATTAAAGGAGAGCTTGGAGTGGGATTGGTTTATCAATCTCAGTGCTTTAGATTATCCTCTGGTGATGAAGGATGGTGAGTTGAGTTTCAAAGTTCTGAAAGCATATTTCTGCAAACACTGAGTGCATGGAACATAATTGTTTTGTTACGTGCGGTTAATCTATTGTTTTGATATTTTCTGCACTCTTCTCTGCAATTTCTCTCTGTGCAATGTGTTTGTCTGGTTGGTTAAGGTAGGTTAGATATGCATGGTCATCTGGTTTATCTAGAATATGGAAGAAAAACACTTTGAATCATTGGTTCATTATGAGAGATGGCTTAGAATACAAACAAAGAGTGATAGATGTTGGCATAGTTCTCTCTAAACACTCTGTTACTCTGCATTGACAAATCTTGAGTTGAAAATGTTTGAAAGTGCTGACTTCCTTGCCTTGCGTGAGTAATTGGCTTGTCTAATTGTGCCTGTGGATTTCAATATTTACTGGAAGCTTCTCTCTCCCTCTATTTTTCCCCCTGTAACTAGCGTATCAGCTGACATCACCTTAAGTTTAATGGATGAATGGATGATCGTTAATCTCTTCGTATGGAACCAGTGCCTTTTCCTTCCAATTGTGTCATTGAAGAGCTGCTGCCAATAGTTCCCTCGTTATTGTGTTTACTTAACTGGCTGTTAGAAATTGAGGGTGCATGGGAAGGATCGTGGTCCGCCCATGTAGGCTATTATAGCCACTCACCTTTTCTAATAACTGCAAGAGGCAGTTTGTTTATGACGTTTAGAAAAACGTCGTCTTCTTCAGACGTCGCTTGAGACATTCATAGAAGAACACAGAGAAAACGACAACGATCTCTCTCGCTCTTCTCTCCGAAACGTCAAACTGAAAATCAGGATAACATCAGTTCATGAATCTACATATTTGCTTTGCGTGTTCTCCAACGTCTCTAGAAGTCTTAATTTCATTGAACATGATCGGACTTCTGGATGGAAATTGTAAGTAGCAATGATGGTGTGCTCTGTAAAAGTTTTCCTTTCTAAGTAGATCATCATCATTTATCTTGGTCTTCAACTTTTGTCAGGAAACACAGGTCTAATCAATCATCATTGATCCTGGGTTGTACCTGTTAAAGAAGTATGAAGTAACTTGGAGCACTCAATGTCGTCACTTCCTACAACTTTCAAGTTGTTTACTGGTAAGATATGTCATTAATCACCGCACATCATAAATGAACCACCAAGTATTCTTAATTGATTGGACCTTAAGTTATGCTTTTGCCAAAAGGTTCGTTCCTTAAACAATCAGGTCATTGGTGATGTTCTTTCACACATTGTAATGCGAGGATGTTTCTTGATTGCATGTTTGGAAGGACTTTGAAAATCTTGGATTGAGAAAAAGAGTCCTCGTGATTCAGCATTTTGTGATACTTTGAAAAATATCCTGCTGCTTGTTGACTTTGTAACTAGCGTATCAGCTGACATCACCTTAAGTTTAACGGATGAATGGATGATCGTTAATCTCTTCGTATGGAACCAGTGCCTTTTCCTTCCAATTGTGTCATTGAAGAGCCGCTGCCAATAGTTCCCTCGTTATTGTGTTTTTATTAACTGGCCAATTGGGAAACTGCTTTAGGGTACTTTAAATTCCTTAAGTATCAGGCACACTTCGTGAAGCATTTATGTCGACTTCTTGCTCTGTTGTCCAGCAATAGCAGGAGGTGCCCTCACCTTTTTTGTGTCTCACAGTTCACAAGCCAAGAGCTAGGCACGATATGCTTATGAGCTTAAGAAGGAATTGCTCTGAAGATGATTTTATTCATCTCACCGAGGCCCTTTTATTTATATCTATATTTATATATTATTATTTTTGTCAATCATCACATCAAGGCTTTATTTTTTCCATTTTTTTATTTGTTCGTTTTACAGGATTGGCATGAATAATGTCAACTCGTTCTTTTCTTGAGTATTGCGTATGGGGATGGGACAATTTACCTCGGACAATTCTAATGTACTATGTTAACTTCGTATCTTCCCCTGAAGGCTATTTGCACACTATTATTTGCAACAATGAAGACTACCGTAAAACTGCTATCAGCCACGACCTGCACTACATTGCATGGGATAACCCTCCAAAGCAGCATCCTCGTTCATTATCCACCAAGGATTTTGACAAAATGGTCAAAAGCAATGCCCCCTTTGCTCAGAAAGTTTGAAAAGGATGATCCTGAGATAGGATTGACAAAGAGCTTTGGCAAAGGGGGCATTCTTTTGACATTTTGTCACAAAATCCTTGGGGGATTAATGAACGAGGATGCTGCTTTGGAGGGTTACCCCATGCAATGTAGTGTAGGTCATGGCTGATCGCAGTTTTACCTGTTAGTCTTTCATTGTTGCAAATAATCAGTGTGCAAATAGCCTTCAGGGGAAGATACGAAGTTAACATAGTACATTAGAATGTCCGAGATTGTCCCACCGCATATGCAATACTCAAGGAAGAAAAGAACGAGTTGACATTATTCATGCCAATCCTGTTAAAAGAACGAAATAAAAAAATGGAAAAAAAATAACGCCTTGATGTGCTGAGTGACAAAAAAATATATAAATATAAAATATAGATATAAATAAAAGGGCCTCTGTGAGATGAAGTAAATATCATCTTCAGAGCAATCCTTCTTAAGCTCATAGATATCGGCGCCTAGCTCTTGGCTTGTGAACTGTGAGACACAAAAAAGGTGAGGCACCCTCCTGCTATTGCTGGGACAAAACAGAGCAAGAAGTCGGCATAAAAATGCTTCACAAGTGTGCCTGATACTTAGGAATTTCCAAGTACCCTAAAGCAGTTCCCAATTGGCCAGTTAATAAGAAACACAAATATGAGGGAAAACTATTGGCAGCGGCTCTTCAATTGAACAATTGGAAGGAAAAGGCCACTGGTTCCATACGAAGAGTATAACGATCATCA
>JAGVVM010021941.1:0-14505 GCA_019149425.1 Psidium friedrichsthalianum
TAGTGTCGTCCTTGCGAGATAGAGAAGCAATCTTGCTTGTTTTTTACATTGAAGAAACTATTGCTTTCAATTCCAAAAAGTCACCCGCTTGCTTCCTACCATTGCATGCACATGTGGCCAACTAGATCTGACAAGGACATTAATTAGCAAATTAAGAAAGAATCAGGCAGTATATTACTGACCAACAGTCTAATCTAGCTGAACTTGGCATTTGTTTTTGGGGGTCGAAAAACTTGTGCATTTAAAGCTCGAGTTTAGGGACAAGAAAAATCCAGCATGCTTTATAAAGCAGCATTATCTTCTCCTTTTTTCATTTTTTAGAGGGGACGATGAATTTTTCTTTTTTATTATAGTCAGGAAATTTCAATGCAATTTCATGAAAGGTTTAAATAAGTTTCTAGTGAGTTGACATTTCATGCATTAGACAGGGGAATGCAAACCCTACGTTCAGGATCATGGAGGATTTCTCGGTCTCGCTAATTCTCGGTCATGCTACACACGCTGAGTAATTATAGAAGACAAAAAGGTCTTTGCTCGAATTGCTCGAATTTGCTGCTGCAGGACTCTTTCGCTCTTGTTAGAGCATTTGATGTTAGAATCTCAGTCCTTGTTTCCTGTCAAGTACCCGCTAAATGTAACTTCGCATTCATATTGATTCATTAGATCTATCTGTTGTCACTGAGTGGTTAAGTTCCTTGTTCCTTGGATGTAAATTTTGCGAATTTAGTATATTGCTTTACTGGGGTTTCGTTTTGATTTCCCTTGAGCCTTGTCTTGACTGCTGCTTAGCCTGACTGTTGCTCGTGTCCTTGAAGGTCCCCCCTTTGATTGTGCTGTGATAATCTTTCCTGCGATTACCATCTGTTTGGAAGATCAGTGGACATTCCTCTAATACTTGATTTTCGAGGGCTATTGAGCTAATTTTGCATTCTTCATATACCCACAAGAGTATGAGCAAAACTCAGCATTCTCACACTGCAAGAGCATCTTCTGATCGGTGATGGATAATTCCATTCTTTGCTAGCTTGCTTGCATTTGCTACTTTGATCATGGCGGCAAATATTGGGCTGTTTACACTGCCTTACAATGATATGGGTTTTCAGATGATATTATTACGTCTAATACATTGGATGATTCCAGCAGTCTGTTTGTAGAGTCTGATTTATGGATATCTCCTTATCCGAGCAGACATGCAAGTGTTGAAGCACCTAGACTAGCCTATCTTATTTCTGGCACCAGGGTGATAGTCATAGAATGATGAGAACCTTGCAGGCCGTATATCATCCGAGAAACCAATACATCCTCCATTTGGACTTCAAGGCACCACACCGTGAACGTTTGGACTTGACTGCACTGGTTAAGAATGATCTTACATTTCGTGAGGTGGAGAATGTGCAGGTAATGGCACAGTCTAACGTGATCACCTATAAAGGACCTACGATAATTGCTTGTACGCTTCAAGCAATTGCCATATTGTTAAAGGAGAGCTTGGAGTGGGATTCGTTTATCAATCTCAATGCTTTAGATTATCCTCTGGTGATGAAGGATGGTGAGTTGAGTTTCAAAGTTCTGAAAGTATATATCTGCAAACACCGAGTGCATGGAACAGAATTGTTTTGTTACGTGCGGTTAATCTATTGTTTTGATATTTTCTGCACTCTTCTCTGCAATTTCTCTCTGCGCAATGTGTTTGTCTGGTTGGTTAAGGCATGTTAGATATGCATGGTCATCTGGTTTATCTAGAATATGCAAGAAAAACACTTTGAATCATTGGTTCATTATGAGAGATGGCTTAGAATACAAAGAAAGAGTGATAGATGTTGGCATAGTTCTCTCTAAACACTCTGTTACTCTGCATTGACAAATCTTGAGTTGAAAATGTTTGAAAGTGCTTACTTCCTTGCCTTGCGTGAGTAATTGGCTTGTCTAATTGTGCCTATGGATTTCAATCTTTACTGGAAGCTTCTCTCTCCCTCTATTTTTCCCTGAAGCACCTAAAATTAGGAGCGGTGGCTGTCTCCTCCTAAAACAGAACTTGTGTTCTTATGTCGAGGGAAGATCATAGCTTTCCTGGAGCAAAAACATGATGGGAGAATGTGTGAAAGTATATCCTTGCCTTTGTACAATCCGTTTTATGGACACGAGAGGTACCCTTATGTGTTTTGAGGATCCTGTGCATATTGCAGTCTTGCTTGAGTCTATTAAGCGGCAAACGCTTGCTGGACTTTTTGACGGGGGAACTGAAAATCGGGATAACATCAGTTCATGAATTCTACATATTTGCTTTGCGTGTTGTCCAACGTCTCTAGAAGTCTTAATTTCATTGAACATGATCGGACTTCTGGATGGAAATTGTAAGTATCAATGATGGTGTGCTCTGTAAAAAGTTTTCCTTTCTAAGTAGATCATCATCATTTATCTTGGTCTTCAACTTTTGCCAGGAAACACAGGTCTAATCAATCATCATTGATCATGGGTTGTACCTGTTAAAGAAGTATGAAGTAACTTGGAGCACTCAATGTCGGTCACTTCCTACAACTTTCAAGTTGTTTACTGGTAAGATATGTCATTAATCACCGCACATCATAAATGAACCACCAAGTATTCTTAATTGATTGGACCTTAAGTCATGCTTTTGCCAAAAGGTTCGTTCCTTAAACAATCAGGTCATTGGTGATGTTCTTTCACACATTGTAATGCGAGGATGTTTCTTGATTGCATGTTTGGAAGGACTTTGAAAATCTTGGATTGAGCAAAAAGATTGTCGATTTTGTGATACTTTGAAAAATATCCTGCTGCTTGTTGACTTTGTAACTAGCGTATCAGCTGACATCACCTCAAGTTTAACGGATGAATTGATGATCGTTAATCTCTTCGTATGGAACCAGTGCCTTTTCCTTCCAATTGTGTCATTGAAGAGCCGCTGCCAATAGTTCCCTCATTATTGTGTTTTCTTATTAACTGGCCAATTGGGAAACTGCTTTAGGGTACTTTAAATTCCTTAAGTATCAGGCACACTTTGTGAAGCATTTATGCCGACTTCTTGCTCTGTTGTCCAGCAATAGCAGGAGGTGCCCTCACCTTTTTTGTGTCTCACAGTTCACAAGCCAAGAGCTAGGCGCGATATGCTTATGAGCTTAAGAAGGAATTGCTCTGAAGATGATTTTATTCATCTCACCGAGGCCCTTTTATTTATATCTATATTTATATTTATTATTATTTTTTGTCAATCATCACATCAAGGCTTTATTTTTTCCATTTTTTTATTTGTTCGTTTTACAGGATTGGCATGAATAATGTCAACTCGTTCTTTTCTTGAGTATTGCATATGCGGATGGGACAACCCTCGGACAATTCTAATGTACTATGTTAACTTCGTATCTTCCCCTGAAGGCTATTTGCACACTATTATTTGCAACAATGAAGACTACCGTAAAACTGCTATCAGCCATGACCTGCACTACATTGCATGGGGTAACCCTCCAAAGCAGCATCCTCGTTCATTATCCACCAAGGATTTTGACAAAATGGTCAAAAGAAATGCCCCCTTTGCTCAGAAGTTTGAAAAGGATGATCCTGTCTTAGATAGGATTGACAAAGAGCTTCTAGGCCGAACAGGCCATTTTGTACCTAGGGCATGGTGTATTGGGACCTTGGATGATGGGGCCGATCCATGCTTTGTGAGCGGCGATAACTCTGTATTTAGGCTAGGCCCGGGTGTCGAGAGATTGCAGGAGCTACTTCAGGGCTTGTTACCTGAAGGATTTCGGAGCAAACAATGCTCTTGAAAGTGTGATTGGGAAAATCATGACATCGTCTGTACATTGGTATATACACATACAGGTCGTACGGCAATTGTAAAACAGAAAATTTTGTCTGATGAAGTGAGATTATTTCGTCATATTGCATCTCGCGAAAACTACACGATACTCTATCTGAGCTGATGTGCATTGCTTTTCCTCTGGGTATTTGAAGGTGGTATAACAATTGGTTTAATCAACAATTCTTGACTTATGTGCTAGAACAAGTTCGAGAGACAACTCCTAATGGCAAGAATCCAGCTGAATCAACTTTGAAAGACCAAGGTACCAACGCGGGCGCAACCCAGTAGACCCATGAGCTCTGTTGACACCTAAATTTTGATTTTTGATTTTTTTTTTTTATATTACACAAAAATGAGAATTTATTCTCACAAAAAATAATCTTTCATGCATAGCATATCTAATTTTTGTCGCATTGCATTATTATTAGTTTAGCTCGCATCGCGAGCAATTTGGGGGAGAGGCCATTGTAAATTTTCAGCAATGTAAGTGGGAATGTGCCAAATTTTCCAAAAAAAACAAAAAATTTGGACTAAGATCGGAGCCTGAGATCGCGCGAAGTAAGCCCACGAGAGTGTGATTTTCGGCTGGCCCTATAGACTCCTCTCTGGGCCGAATTCTTGAGGAGTTTCAATCCATTAGGACTCCTCAAATAGCATATTTTCTCATCTAACGATCGATATCAAATCTCATCTAGAGTTTCTAATCTAATGGTCATCAATAAGTCCTATCTTGACTAGGATTAAAGAACTCTCATTGTCTATAAATAATAAGATTAGCTTTAGGGTTTGGAGGGAGGCAATTCAGAAAAGTTCAGGGACACAAGAGAGAGCGAGAAAAAAGAGAGGACTTTCAAACACGTTGGTCATCGGGGCGACCACGTCCAAGTCGAAGTTTCTTCACAGGGACTCCAAATTGCATCGCCATAGAGGAAGAACCGGTCAAGAGGAGAAGGCTGACTTGGTCCATGGGACTGGTTTTCTCCCACTGTTCCTGCTCGAATCGGTGGCCGTTTGGTCACTGTTTGGGATCCTCAAAGGCCCCATACTAGCCATCGTTTGAAGCCCTCGGAGCCTCCTTGATCAGCCACTGTTTGGACTCTTGAAGGCTGCTGTTTTTGCCACTCTTTCACATTGAATTGAGCTGCTGTTCAGCCCCTGATCATGCATGAAGTTGACCCGATTTTCGTTGCTTTTTTGGGAGGAGATTCGCTGCTAATCAGTCTAAGTTTCAGCTATTGCTCAACGCTGATTTTTGCTGCTGTTCTTCATCCATTCGCTCCCTGTTTCGATCGAGAATTGGTGTTTAAATCCCCGTTGTTCAGTGTTTGTGCGCTAAATCTTCAAGCAACTTCGGACCAGGTAATAAACAATCCTCTTTGTGACTTTGTTAAAGCCCGTTATTCATGTGATTGATGGTTTGTTTATTGTTAAATTCTTTTTGTTGGAGATTGGTAATTGATCATGGAGATCACCAACTTGGAAAGCACGCATAGTTTTTTTTGAATTCTCCTTTGTCCGTGCTAACTCTGAAAAATTATGATGGCATTGATAGAGTTCGTCTTTTTGTTGATTGTCCGAATTAACCTTGAATTACCTTGCACGTTCTGAAAAGAATTCGGTGAATCTTAATAAGATAATATTCGGTCGATATTTGGCAGGGCATTCAGCGATAAGGACTGAATTTTGCATATCAAATTTGAATTTCTACATATCTTGTGGACATCCCGATTGTCTTAATTGGTTATTTGATGCATCCCATGGTTTGAATTTCAAAGTAATCCTTATCCGTTCGTTTTCTTGAAAGGATATTGGCAAATTTTCAAATTAAATCATGCGAATTTATTTGGAATATTCGGATTATCTTGGATTTGAACTTGATCTAAAATATATCGGATAAGCCTTGGAATCTTTGATCATATTTTTTTAAATTTTGGATGATTATCTTAATTACTCTGGATATTCTAAGAGATGGTCTTCCTTTGATTTAAAAGATGTGATTATCTTTTGCGGATAGGGTCTTACACCCTTTAAAATTTGGCTCTTTATCCCCTAGTAGCACAAATCTTTTTATTATAGTCTAAAGTCAAATATTTTTATAACATTCTTCGAGTAGTACATGCTCCCTCGCGCCTTTGTCCCTCGGATATGTGCATTATGGATGACCATCCGACTTCACCCTCGAAGTACGACGTCATCCGCACAAATGAAATTATCCATCTCATCCCATAACTTTGGGACCGGGCCGATAAATTTCATTTAAATTCACCATCTGACCCCACCCTCGGGGTACGACGTGAATAAATTCCCTTCCGACCCTAAACCTTGGGTACGAAGCGAATTCATCAGAAAAATTCGGATCACATGGTGTACGACACTCAAGGTTTATTATATTTTTATTTGACTCTATTTTCATAAAAAAAAAATCACAAAAAGAACATCAAATCGTGGTCTAAAATGGAATTAAATGTCAAGATACCTTTTAATATAAAATTAGACTTTGAGTGATCAATTTCTTAATTTATATTAATTGTTATCAACTTTCGGACCATCTTTTATTTTTGTCCTTTATTTAATCCGAAAATACCCAAAAAAAAAATGCCATTCATGTGCATTTCATATAGGGTAAATCATGCATATTTACCATGTCATTTTTTCCATTCATGCATATTTACCATGTCATTCACGCATTGTTATTCATGTCATATAGGTAGATTTGCATCCCTTGCATGTCATGATTTTTTTAAAAAAAATTTTAACTTATTTTTTGTGTGCACTAAAACTCACATTATGTCACTTTTTTTTTTTCGAAAATTAGCATGCATTTTTTTTCATTCATGTTATTTTGCATATTATTAGAATCCACATTTTTGTGCATTTAACTTAGATTTTTAGATATCATGTTTGTCATAAAGTTTAGAATGCATAGCATCATGTAGTTTCATGTCATATTTGCACTCACGTAGTTGCATTTGCATTTGCATTCATTATTTCAAGAAAATCCCAAAAAATAAATTGCACCTTGGTTTCCAAAGAAATCCATTGAATTTGCCAGTTCAAGAAAATTTTTCACAAGAATGGTACCGAAAGGGTGTTAATTGAAAAATTAACATAATCAAGTCCCCGAATTTGAATCTCTGGTTAGCAGAAAATAAAGTATTCTCCCGATACTTTATTTAGGTTTTTAATCTACCTACCAAAAAAGATTAGTGGCGGCTCCAAATTTAAATCATTCGGACATAAACCTAAGTTGCGAATTGGTAGAGTTTGGGAGAGCTCGGGCTAGGTTAGTTAATTCATTTAATTGATCTAGTAATCCATCAACCTGAGAATTCCATAATTTTAGGTCGCGACAAGCTCCTTGCCCATCTCCGAAGCATGTCTTGAAGGCTGCTTGTTGGATGTTCTACATTTTCTTGATAAGCCAACAATGTTTCTGTTGATACTGATGCAGCAAATTTGCAGGCTAATTCTCCTATAAGGAGTCCCAAAAACTAGTACAGTGCAATGGAACTTCAAGCTTCCCAAGTCTCAAGACCTCACTAACCCAAGGTCTATATAAAAAGCAGTAGAATATACACGGACTTACTTATGCTTCAACTCATTTACACATGATATTAGCCAGAAAAGGAAAACGTATTTACTACCTTCCAAGGCACTACTTCTCAAAGTTTGTTTTCTCTGTCACTCACTAGAGAAGACCTGGTCAGCGATGAGATCAGGATGGGTTGGTGTATGGCACTTTGGGTTAATACGATAAAAAATCATAAACTTATATATATATGCGACAAATTTACATCAAATTAATTTTTTTAACCACAATCGATATAGCTATTGTAAATTTACTCCAAACTAATTTTTTGACTATCAAAAACCGCAAATTGGTACTCTTATGACAAATTTACTACTCATTGGTTTCCGTCAAGTTATTTTTTTTTGTGTCAAACCGTTAAGTTAGGTTAATGCCACGAATAACTCCAAACTAGTGCACTGTTATAAATGGAGAGTAAAAACTCGAAACCGATATCCTATCAATTGCTACATATCATTCAACTCAGCAATTTGGCCATTAACAAAAATTAAATGACGTTAAAATTTAACAAAAATTAAATAATAATAAATTTATCATATATGTACTGATTTGAGGTTTTTCATGTTATTAAGTCCTAAAGAATTCAGTATAGGTTTGCTTGCTGAAATTGGTTCAATTTATGTTCTAGTCTGGGCGAGCCAGCGGGTCATGGTCAGATGGTAGGATTACATATAACATCTGCATTATATGCGGTCTCTCTTAACAAAGAAAATTCAGAAATGGCAAGTAACCAATGGCTCCGCTGATCCCGTTTAACTTCATTTGCGAGGCTGTAGTTGGAGCTTTCAACGACGTAGCCTTCTTTGAACGGGGTGTTCTCCACGTTCGAACATGACTCAAAGATGTTGAGGAGGTGTTTGCATGTTCGAGTCAAATGCCCGTTTAGTGTCCGATGCGTGGAACTCTCAGCTTCCAGGCAGCTACGATTTCTCGTTGCCTCGACTTCAAAATCTGAAATTGTACTAGAAGTCTCATCTTCCAATGGAGAGCTATTTGGCAAGATATTGGAATAGTACCCAGATATCAAAACACTAAAAAAGCTGCTTTCGAAGACATTCGGTGATCGATCAAGTCCTACTTGCGACCCATCTCTTGGCGTCAAACTGATGCGAGCTTCTGCTGCTCGTGGCAAACCAGTAACCGCTTGCCATGTATTCGATGAAGTGTGTGAGAGGAATGTGATTATCTACAATGTCATGATCAGGAGCTATGTGAACAATCGCCAGTAAGGTGATGAGCTGTTGCTTTTCAACGACATGTTGGGCTGTGGATATGTTCCCGATAATCATACATACCCTTGCGTGTTGAAAGCATGCTTCGGGTCAAGTAATAAGGTAGCTGGGCTTCAAATTCATGCTGCGGTGGTGAGAGTTGGGCAGGGCTCAAGTTAGTTTGTTGGGAATAGCTTAGTTGCAATGTACGGGAAATGCGATTGTCTAGCGCGTCAAGTTCTTGATGAGATGCCCAGAAGAGATGTAGTTTCGTGGAACTCAATGGTTGCCGGTTACGCACAGAATGGTTAGTTTGACACTGCCTTGAGTGTTTGTAGGGAAATGGAATTATTAAAGGTAGGGTACGATTCTTGTTGGAATAGATATTCATATATATTCTTGAAGTATTATATAATATTTATAGGCCCTTTAGATAACTAGAATAATTAAAGACTATCTTGAAAACAAGCAACAATAAGTAAACATAATTTCCTAGATAATAATTTTCAAGACTCCAAGTCTCTAGATAATAACTACAAGACTCCAATTTACAAGATGAGCTTGGATTACAAAAAACTTTTCATTTTCAACAATTCTGGAACAATGGCTAGCCTTTTGCTGGCTATGAGTAAAACATCGGCCAAAAGCATTGAGTATGTGGAGAAGATGTCCTTGAAGATGGATAAAAGTAACTTGATTTGGAATGTCATAATTCCTGTCTCCGTGAATAACTCGATGCCCACCAAAGCTGTCGATCTCTTTTCACAGATGGAAGTGCATAAAGTGGGGCCAGATGTCATTACTTTTGCTAGTATTCTTCCAGCTTGTGGAGATCTTTTTGCTCTGTCAGTGGGAAAGAAAATTCATGTGTGTGGAGAGGAAGAAGCTACGACCAAATTTGTTGTTAGAGAATGCTTTAATTGACATGTATGCTAAGTGTGGTTGTTTGTCTGATGCACGGCAAGTGTTTGACAAATTAATTGTTCGAGTTGTCATTTCATGGACTTCAAGATCTGTGCATATGGCATAGGCGGGCTTGGTCGTGATGCAATGGCTCTTTTTTCGAGAAAGTGAAATTCAGGCCTCGATCCAGATTCCATTGCTTTTGTGTTTGTTTTGTCCGCTTGCAGTCACGCAGGACTGCCGGAAGAGGGGCGTCATTACTTTAATCTAATGATTGAGGAGTATGATAGAACCACGTTTAGAACACTTCTCTTGCATGGTACATGAGGCATATGGTCTCATCCAGAAAATGCCGATGGAGCCTAATGAAAGAGTTTGGGGAGCTCTCTTGGGTGCTTGTCGGGTCTAGTACTCAAACATGAAAATTGGGCTTCTGGCTACTGATTGTCTCTTTCAATTGGTTTCGGAGCAGTCAAGTTATTATGTTCTTTTGTCTAACATCTATGCAAAAGCTGGTAGATGGCAAGATGTAGCAAAGTCTAGATCAACCATGAAGAGTAAAGGAATCAAGATCACAGGTTATTATTAGCATTTTCATTGGGATTACCCTAAATCACGTAATGACGGAGGAAAATCCTCAATGTTAATCGCTTTCCCATTGTCTTTGTCCTTGCTCTCTTACCAATTTGTTTGTTCTTTGAGAAGGAGGATGCAAGTGAGCACAACCATATGAAAGTAATATAATAACACCACATTAACAAAGAGCTAGAAAAAGACAATCTTGAAAGTAATAACTGTCGAGCTAAACTAGCCCAAATCCCTCCCAACATAAATACTAGATTGTGGGGACATATAACAAATACATAAAGCTTTTTCGATTAAACTATGCATGATTCTCTAAACATTATCGCTATCTCCAAAAGGAAAACTAGTGGAAATTATCTGAGCGCTTGATGAAGTTGAGAATGTTTCTAGTTCCATCTCGATTTTGTCATTGTTGACTGGCTCATCCCGTGGGTAAATAAGTGGTTTTGGAGGTCTTTGAAGTTTACGAATATCTCCTTCAAGCATTTCTAGGACTTTTCTCATTGGAGGCCGATGATCAGGATTTAATTGTATACACCAAAGTGAAACTATTATCATCTTTTTCATCGTCTCCCTTTCCTCTGCCACAACTTCTTCCATTTCAACACTGTCTCCTTCATTGACTTGGTCATACACCCACAGTGGAAAATAAATTTGGCTCGAGTGTTCAGCATTTGCATTTATATTTTTCCTTCTACCAGCCATTTCCATGAGCAACATCCCGAAACTATAGACATCCGCTTTATAAGATACACCACCAATGTCTTTGTAGAACAACTCAGGCGCCATATATCCCAAGGTTCCTCTTGCAGCAGTCAATGAAACTATGCTATGATCAGTAGGATAAAGCCTCGCTAGTCCAAAATCAGAGACTTTCGGAGTGAAATGCTGGTCTAAAAGAATGTTGTGAGGCTTGATATCAAAGTGTAGTATTTGCATGTCGCACCCTCGATGTAGATATTCAATCCCCCTCGCCACCCCAAGAGCGATCTCATGTATTTTCTTGTAATCAAGAAACTCATCACCTTCCTCAGTGAAAATGTGCTTATCCAAAGATCCATTTGACATGAAATTATAGACGAGAGCTTGTTTCGAGCCTTCAAAGCAAAAACCGATGAGTTGTACTATATTAACATGGTGAATTCTTCCAATAGTAGCAATTTCACTGATAAAATCTTGGCCATTGGCCTTGGACTGCTTCAAAATCTTGATGGCCACTTCATTGCCGCTTCTGAGCGTTCCTTTGTACACAGAACCATACCCTCCTTCACCTAACTTATGCTTAAAATTCTTGGTGATCTTCTTAATATTCGAGTAAGAGTACCTTATTGGCAAGAAGTTGTTATGAGCTTGCAAAAATTCTTCGATGTTCTGGTCCATTGCTAAGTGCCTTCTTCTATACTTGTAGATTAGAAATATCACAACAAATGGCATCCCGATCATGAACTTCGCTACACAAAAAGGCACTGAAGAAAATTTTCATAGGTTAGAACAATATTTTTTTTTCATAATTATTGTAAGAATAAATCATTGCGGCTTACCTAATAGTAATGTAATATCCCAAGCTGTCAAAAATGCAATATCATCTAGGACACCTGCGGAAGGAAGGAAGGAATGATGTAAAAAAGAAATTGAAGGGAAAAAAAATTGGAATGCAAAGCTCACGAGGAAACAGAGCAGTAGAAAGCTACTCTTTCCAAAAGAATATGAGAAGTGTGATGAGTGCATTTGTAAATAGATGGAAATCATGGGCCTCATTTTGCATGATTAGCGGTCAACAAATCTAGAGAAACGGTGCTTTTTTATTTTTAATGAAACTAATTTTGTTCATCTGATCGGCCACATGACTGCAATCTTGTAAGGATTGTTAACGAGTGTCCCTTGGATTATTAGTTAAGTGACTAATTAAAGAACTACTTAAGGAAATAATTAAAAAAAAAGAGTAAATTCTATGCCAACAAAAAATAAGTCATGTGGTTGGCCGCATAAGAATCCTTTTCCTTTTTCAGTGGGAGATTTAGCCCTTTTATGGAAAGAAATTATAATCTAGACACATGTATACTTTGACGTACACTATCATGTATATTTTTGTCATAATTTTTCTTGGACATTAAATACTTCTTTTGTTTTCCAGTTTCGAAGAGAAATAGCAAGTGAAAGAGTGTACACAATCATGCAAAATTACGGTGAAATTTCATTACCAATCGATACTTACCGCCAAAGTAGTACTTGGGTCCGCAAACCGGTCCCCCGCTGCTAATTCCCAAGCGACGGGAATCAAAGTATCTATAGAAATGAAACCTGTAATAGAGATCAAAGTAGCAAAAGAAAGTTGTCTTCTCATATACTATAATCATAAGAAAAGGGGTAAACAAATCCATCGGCCATGATGTCATGGATACACTCATAGTTGTAAGAGCTGCTATTAATATGCTCTTCACCCCCAAAATTATATGATACCCACGTCCAATACTGAATGGTGCAAACATCCCTGATATACGATGCCTTTGGATTGACTAAAGCATACAAGTTCCAATTCGATGAGGTGTTGGAAGAGTATGATGCCTTGACGCATGGACCGGTAGCGATGTAGAATGGAGAATCAACCGGCTCTGAGCAATTCACAATGATCAATGCACTTTGGTTATTCACAGTGCTATTGTACATATAACCCAACAATGAATTACGGGGGAGAGACGAGCAATTATCCTTTTGCAGTCCGCCGTCGACGTATCTGATTGATGGTTGGAATAATCGATAGACTGCACATAGTATCGACCTCCTCATTGGTCTAAAACAGTGCGATTATCTTCACAAGACAGCTCGTAGCCCGAGATACCGCATCCTTTCGGGTCACTCTTCAATCGAAACGGGTAGCTTATATTGCCAATGTCGCCACAGGACGAAGGGATGCATCGCCGTCTACTCTCGACACGGCAAGTCACAGCTAGAAATAGAACAAGAGTGAAGAGCAACACTCGATGGATATTCATGGAGCCGAGAGCACTAACCATGTCTCTGTTTTTCTTTGGGCGAAGAGAAATTGGTAAAGAATTGCTGGGTGGGTGTGTGGAGGAGGCGCAATAGAAAAAGATTTGAGAAAGAAAAGATCGGAGGATCCTTGCTTGGTTGGAGACCTGGGAGTAGCCTGGTCTTATAGAGAAAGCTGAAGTCAGTCAACGGAACAAATGGGTGAAAAGTCAAGAAATCAAAGAGGTGGACCCAAACCGAGGAGGTTCCATCATTGGAGGAATAGGCCCCCTTTCTTTAATCACGTCCACATACTCAGTGCATCTAGAAATTTACACCCATCAACAAGCAATCCATATATCTCTCTCCCCTCCAATCATGATACATCTATCTTCTCAGGTTCTGCTTCTTTTACAAAAAAAAAATAAAAAATTTTCAAAATATCATAAGAATGCTATAACTTTGTTCAATAATGCTTTATTTTTTCTTAGTGAGCAAAATTATCTAACAAAAATAAATTTTAAAATATTTTCACAAGCTGTTGAAAATGAATATTTTCGGAAGCTAAATAAAAATAATTGAAAAATATTTTTCGCCATAAGGAAAATATTTTTTTGCCATAAACTTTTATTTTTTTATTTTTATCTTTTTTCCTCTTTCACACTTCTTTTCTTTAATTTTTTAAGTCCGTTTCCTTTTATTTATTTATTAAAGTTTGAATATTTTATATTTTTTTTTCTTTTTTTTTTTTTTTTTTTTTCTTTTTTCTTCCTTCTTCCTGCTTCTTCTTCCTTCGTGCGCCCACCGCTCTAGAGCTCTGCAAAACACCAACGATTCATTGCTCGATGAATCGCCGCCATCGCCATTAAAGCTCGAGGACGAGCTTTAAGAGCGAGAGAGAGGACATAATCAATTCTCTGTGCGGAACCATGGGTTCGCTCAAGAACGAGATCCATCCACCTACCTCGCCGACCAACTCTTCGTCCCTCCCGCTTTCCGAGTGGAAGAAGACGCCGCCGCCTCCGCCGGAGATGTCGTCCGCCGATCTGGAATTCTGCGAATCCTGAACTGGAGCGAGCGAGCGAAACCAGCATGATTAGCATTCTGGCTCGGGTAGTTCACCGAACGATCGACTGAATATTCATCGAGATTTTCTCTTTCTTTTTCGGGTTGTCAAATCCGTCTGAGAGATTTGAGCTTCAGTTGATGGTTGATTGATTGTTGATTGATTTTGGTCGGATCCGATTTTGCAGGAGCGGAATGGCAAGCATGGAAGAGAGGACGTCAGAACGGGGATGGAGAGAGAGAGACTGTGAGATCGATGGTGGAAGAGGAGAGAGAAAGGAAGATTTTTCCTGAGCGACTACTGTAGATTGGAGAAAAAAGAAACAAGAATCTTCACTAATAAGACCTTTTTGCCCCCC
>JAGVVM010021942.1:0-25165 GCA_019149425.1 Psidium friedrichsthalianum
GGAGAAAATTGGGGAGCTCTTTTGGTGCTTGTCGGGTCTAGTACTCAAACATGAAATTGGGCTTCTGGCTACTGATTGTCTCTTCAATTGGTTCCGGAGCAGTCGGGTTATTATGTTCTTTTGTTTGTCTAACATCTATGCAAAAGCTGGTAGATGGCAGATGTAGCAAAATCTAGATCAACCATGAAGAGTAAAGGAATCAAGATCACAGGTTATTATTAGCATTTTCATTGGGATTACCCTAAATCACATAATGACGAAGGAAAATCCTCAATGTTAATCGCCTTTCCCACACTCTTTGTCCTTGCTCTCTTACCAATTTGTTTGTTCTCTGAGAAGGAGGATGCAAATGAGCACAACCATATGAAAGTAATACAATAACACCACATTAACAAAGAGCTAGAAAAAGACAATCTTGAAAGTACTCACTGTCGAGCTAAACTAGCCCAACCCTCCCAACATAAATACTAGATTGTGGGGACATATAACAAATACACAAAGCTTTTTCGATTAAACTATGCATGATTCTCTAAACATTATCGCTATCTCCAAAAGGAAAACTAGTGGAAAATTATCTGAGCGCTTGATGAAGTTGAGAATGTTTCTAGTTCCATCTCGATTTTGTCATTGTTGACTGGCTCATCCGTGGGTAAATAAGTGGTTTTGGAGGCATTTGAAGTTTACGAAATCTCCTTCAAGCATTTCTAGGACTTTTCTCATTGGAGGCCGATGATCAGGATTTAATTGTATACACCAAAGTGCAACTATTATCATCTTTTTCATCGCCTCCCTTTCCTCTGCCACAACTTCTTCCATTTCAATACTTTCTCCTTCATTGACTTGGTCATACACCCACAGTGGAAAATAAATTTGGCTCGAGTGTTCAGCATTTGCATTTATATTTTTCCTTCTACCAGCCATTTCCATGAGCAACATCCCGAAACTATAGACATCCGCTTTATAAGATACACCACCAATGTTTTTGTAGAACAACTCAGGCGCCATATATCCCAAGGTTCCTCTTGCAGCAGTCAATGAAACTATGCTATGATCAGTAGGATAAAGCCTCGCTAGTCCAAATCAGAGACTTTCGGAGTGAAATGCTGGTCTAAAAGAATGTTGTGAGGCTTGATATCAAAGTGTAGTATTTGCATGTCGCACCCTCGATGTAGATATTCAATCCCCCTCCCCACTCCAAGAGCGATCTCATGTATTTTCTTGTAATCAAGAAACTCATCACCTTCCTCAGTGAAAATGTGCTTATCCAAAGATCCATTTGACATGAAATCATAGACGAGAGCTTGTTTCGAGCCTTCAAAGCAAAAACCGATGAGTTGTACTATATTAACATGGTGAATTCTTCCAATAGTAGCAATTTCACTGATAAAATCTTGGCCATTGGCCTTGGACTGCTTCAAAATCTTGATGGCCACTTCATTGCCGCTTCTGAGCGTTCCTTTGTACACAGAACCATACCCTCCTTCACCCAACTTATGCTTAAAATTCTTGGTGATCTTCTTAATATTCGAGTAAGAGTACCTTATGGGCAAGAAGTTGTTATGAGCTTGCAAAAATTCTTCGATGTTCTGGTCCATTGCTAAGTGCCTTCTTCTGTACTTGTAGATTAGAAATATCACAACAAATGGCATCCCGATCATGAACTTCGCTACACAAAAAGCACTGAAGAAAATTTTCATAGGTTAGAACAATATTTTTTTTTCATAATTATTGTAAGAATAAATCATTGCGGCTTACCTAATAGTATTGTAATATCCCAAGCTGTCAAAATGCAATATCATCTAGGACACCTGTGGAAGGAAGGAAGGAATGATGTAAAAAAGAAATTGAAGGGAAAAAAAATTGGAATGCAAAGCTCACGAGGAAACAGAGCAGTAGAAAGCTACTCTTTCCAAAAGAATATGAGAAGTGTGATGAGTGCATTTGTAAATAGATGGAAATCATGGGCCTCATTTTGCATGATTAGCGGTCAACAAATCTAGAGAAACGGTGCTTTTTTATTTTTAATGAAAATAATTTTGTTCATCTGATCGGCCACATGACTGCAATCTTGTAAGGATTGTTAACGAGTGTCTCTTGGATTATTAGTTAAGTGACTAATTAAAGAACTACTTAAGGAAATAATTTAAAAAAAAAGCGAGTAAATTCTATGCCACAAAAAAATAAGTCATGTGGTTGGTCGCATAAGAATCCTTTTCCCTTTTTCAGTGGGAGATTTAGCCCTTTTATGGAAAGAAATTATAATCTAGACACATGTATACTTTGACGTACACTATCATGTATATTTTTGTCATAATTTTTCTTGGACATTAAATACTTCTTTTGTTTTCCAGTTTCGAAGAGAAATAGCAAGTGAAAGAGTGTACACAATCATGCAAAATTACGGTGAAATTTCATTACCAATCGATACTTACCACCCTAGTAGTACTTGGGTCCGCAAACCGGCCCCGGCGCTAATTCCCAAGCGACGGGAATCAAAGTATCTATAGAAATGAAACCTGTAATAGAGATCAAAGTAGCAAAAGAAAGTTGTCTTCCATGTACCATAATCATAACTAAAGGGGAGAACAAATCCATCGGCCATGATGTCATGGATACACTCATAGTTGTAGAGCTGCTATTAATATGCTCTTCACCCCCAAAATTATATGATACCCACGTCCAATACTGAATGGTGCAAACATCCCTGATATACGATGCCTTTGGATTGACTAAAGCATACAAGTTCCAATTCGATGAGGTGTTTGGAAGAGTATGATGCCTTGACGCATGGACCGGTAGCGATGTAGAATGGAGAATCAACCGGCTCTGAGCAATTCACAATGATCAATGCATTTTGGTTATGCACAGTGCTATTGTACATATAACCCAATGATGAATTACGGGGAGAGACGAGCAATTATCCTTTTGCAGTCCGCCGTCGACGTATCTGATTTGCTGGTTGGAATAATCGATAGACTGCACATAGTATCGACCTCCAAAATAGTATGCAACAGTGCGATTATCTTCACAAGACAGCTCGTATCCCGAGATACCGCATCCTTTCGGGTCACTCTTCAGTCGAAACGGGTAGCTTATATTGCGAATGTCGCCACAGGACGAAGGGATGCATCGCCGTCTACTCTCGACACGGCAAGTCACAGCTAGAAATAGAACAAGAGTAAAGAGCAACACTCGGCAGATATTCATGGAGCCCAGAGCACTAACCATGCCTCTGTTTTTCTTTGGCGAAGAGAAATTGGTAAAGAATTGCTGGGTGGGTGTGTGAGGATGCGCAATAGAAAAAGATTTGAGAAAGAAAAGATCGGACGATCCTTGCTTGCTTGGAGACCTGGGAGTAGCCTAGTCTTATAGAGAAAGCCCAAGTCAGTCAACGGAACAAATGAGTGCAAAGTCAAGAAATCAAAGAGGTGGACCCAAACCGAGGAGGTTCCATCATTACAGAATGGCGACCCTTTCTTTAATCACGTCCACATACTCAGTGCATCTAGATAATTTACACCATCAACAAGCAATCCATATATCTCTCTCCCCTCAAATCATGATACAATTATCTATCTTCTTAATTTTTTTTTTCCTCCTCCCTCTTTCCATAGTCAATGCATCTAGAAAATAGGTCTAATGTTGGAATTGATGTAGGGTTTTCAGTTAAGGATATGTGTGGCTAGTAAGAGGTATGCTAATAACTTATGTTGTTGATCAATAAAACCTGCTTTGATTTTGTTGTGACTTAGTGAGCACAGTATTAGGTTATGCTTGTTTAACAAAAAATAAAGTGTTTTTAAAAATATTTTTCAACAAGCTGTTTTTTTAAGAAAATGACCATATTTTCGGTGTTAAGCTAAAACTTAAAAAATGAATTGAAAAATATTTTTCGCCGTCTGGTGATAAGGAAAAATTTTTTTTGCCATAACCGACTTTTAATTTTTTTATTTTTATCTTTTTTCCTCTTTCACACTTCTTTTCTTTAATTTTTTACTCATTTCCTTTATTTATTTATTTATTAAAGGTTCGAATATTTTATTATTATTTTTTATTTTATTATTTATTTTTATTTTATTTTATTTTCTTCCTTCTTCCTGCTTCTTCTTCCTTCGTGCGCCCACCGCTCTAGAGCTCTGCAAAAGACACCAACGATTCATTGCTCGATGATAGCCGCCATCGTCATTAAAGCTCGTCCTCAAGCTTTAAGAGCGAGAGAGAGAGGACATGATCAATTCTCTGTGTGGAACCATGGGTTCGCTCAAGAACGACATCCACCCACCTACCTCGCCGACCAACTCGTTGTCCCTCTCGCTTTCCGAGTCGAATAAGACGCCGCCGCCTCCGTCGGAGACGTCGTCCACCGCTCTGGAACTCTACGAATCCTGAACTGGAGCGAGCGAGCGAAACCAGCATGATTAGCATTCTGGCTCGGGTAGTTCACCGAACGATCCACTGAATATTCATCGAGATTTTCTCTTTCTTTTCGGGTAGTAAAATCCGTCTGAGAGATTTGAGCTTCAGTTGATGGTTGATTGATTGATTGATTGATTTTGGTCGGATCCGATTTTGCAGGAGCGGAATGGCAAGCATGGAAGAGAGGACGTCAGAACGGGGATGGAAGAGAGAGAGACTGTGAGATCGATGGTTGAAGAGGAGAGAGAAAGGAAGATTTTTCCTGAGCGACTACTGTAGATGGAGAAAAAAGAAACAAGAATCTTCACTAATAAGACCTTTTTGCCCCCACGAAGAAAAACAGAAATTGTATAATGTGTGCTCTTCCTTCCTTTTGTCTTTTAGTGGCTGAGCATTTCTCACGTGCGAGCTTGGAGGAACATCAATTTTGATCGAATGAAAAATCTTTCGATGGATCGATTTCGTGAATGGCTTGAACTTGAGATACAATTCAACACGTTCACTAGGGCACGCTGTCCGATGCCCCCTTCCTTTTATCTTTTAGGCTGCGTATGATAACGATTCTGATCCCAAAAACTGATTCTGATTAAAATGATTTTTTTTTTATTCTGTTCCTGGATAAGTTTTGGAGAACCAGAAACGCGTTTGATAACTGCACAAAATTTATATTTTGAAAAACTGTTTTTCTTTCTAATTTTTAGGCCTCAATTTATGAAAATGATGTCAAACTAGCATAATCTAAGCTTTCTCTATTTTTAGGAAATTTCTAAATTTTTTGTGATTTTTTAAAAAAAATTCAATTTTTTTCAAAATATTTTATTTTTATTTTTATTAGGTGAGAGAAAAGTGATGAAAAAATTGAAAGGAAAAAGTGAAAGATGTGAGATTTCATTATGTTTTGTGATTGTCAAAACTGATTCTTTTTTCAGAACCAACTTTTTTTTGGTTCTTGATTTTACTCTAAAACTTATTCTGATTCTCTAAACTGATTCTGGGAACAGAATCAGAATCAGAATTATTTGGGTTACCAAACATGATTCTCATTCTTTACTGTTCCAGGGAACAGAATCAGAGAATGAGAATGGTTACCATACGCAGCCTTAGTGGCTAAGCATTTCTCACGTGCGAGCTTGGAGGAACATCAAATTTTGATCGAATGAAAATCTTTCGATGGATCGATTTCATGAATGGCTTGAACTTGAGACACAATTTAACACGTTCACTAGGGCACGATGTCCGACTAGGTTAATGATGCAATCGAATTCTTTTGTTAACTCTATCCAATTAAATTAATGGTAATTACTGATATGGGTTTTTTAATTATAATTTTATTTATCTTACATGGCTGTGACATGATAAAACGACGTCATTTTGGCCTGAATATGATTTTCAATACAATTCTCATTTAAATTAATTTAGAAAGCAACCTAAATTAAATAAAAAGAGAGCATGTGAAACCAGGTGGTGAGGGCTGATTTGGACTAAAACTACGTGGTTATAACTTTATGTTTCATGTTTTACCCACATCATCACCGTGTTAGAGAAAATATTTAAAAAAAAATCACGTCAGTATTTTCCGTTAGTCAAGTTCGACGAAGTTAATGGAAAGATTCAATTGCACCAATGTCACAAATTCTAAAATTTGATTACAGCTTTTTAAGTTTTTAAAAGTCAATTGCCTTTCGAAAACTTTCATTTTTTTTATTAAAATAAGATTTTTTGCGATGTGAGGTTGATTAAGCTACAAAGTAAGAAAATTTATTGTAGCGTCGCTTATGGGAGTGATAGTGATCGCACCCCTTCTTCAAACGACGAGGGGCCCAAATAGGTGAGATTGAATCCCTCGGCCATCATGTTGTGGAGGTCCTTGCACGATAAGGTCACGCGATAATACCGATCTCTTTTCCAATCCAAGTCCAGGAATAATGCCATCACAGTTACGGTGTAAAAATCCTTGATATCTGATGCTCTTATTCCATCAAACCCATGAAGAGCGTATGAGTACGCCTTCATTTGTGAATAATTAGGAGGCATGCCGACAGAGCATGCACGCTTGATGCACGGTTCGGTATCAACATACGAAGTAGAAGCAACGGGTTGTGAGCACTCATGAAGACCATTGGGTTTCCAAAACTAAGATAGTGGAGACCATCTGCACTGAAGCTAGACATTGCCAAAGAGTAACGAGGGAAGGATGAGCAATTACCCTTTTGCTAACCATCGTCAACCACTGTGATTTGGCCTTAGAAATCTTTGTCGGAAGGTCAATCGTAATAGATCACCTTCACATAATATCAGCCAATACATAGATATAGAACGGTGCGATTATTTTTACAAGCTGGCTCATCCATAGAGAGGCCGCAACCTTTTTGGTCACCTTCCAATTGAAAGGGAAAGCTTATGTTACAGACCTCGCCGCAAGATGAAGCAACGCACAAGTGATTTTTTTTTTTTGCACCGCATCTCATCCCTAATAGTAAAATCTGCAATACCAGCAGAAATGCACGGTACATGAATATGGAGCCGAGAGAGTTAATCATCTCTCCACCGTTTGATGCAAGAATTGAAGTTTTAGCTTGATAATTATGGTGGATGAATCCATAAGGGGATGGATTATATGATTGAAAAAAATCAATTGGGAGATTATCTATCATTGAGATGTCCATGTCAACAACTAATACATAGTCAAGTCCATAAATATAAATCGTGTGGAATAATTCATGGATAGCTTTCACATTAATTAGGAAAGAAACTCCTCAGCATTCTCTGAATTTACATTCTTGTCAAGTTGATTCTCTCAAGGAATCAGCTTTAGCATGGAAAAATGAAGCATCCGTGTTGGAGTCATCTTTCGAGAGGACCAAGTCAAGCAATGACACAAAAAGTGGCGCCTCCTGCGTGATGGAACGCCTGTGGCTCGAAGGAGAAGTAATTGCATGGACTGTACATGTACATCAAGGGATCAATATCAACCGTTGATTACGTGGGGTCCATTACGAGGTCCACATCGTTATTGATTGAGACAAAATCTTGGTCTATATGGTCTATAAATCATGTTATATGTCCGTGCAAGTATCAAGTAAGTTTTGATATTTCAAGAGTAATGAAAAGGGCCATGTTTTTGATTGGTGGACTTCAGCTATAGATATTATTCACGTTATGTCAAGTTGCTTTAACCACATGGTTCTGCAACTTGTAACCGACCGTCCAGAAGAGAGATTGGAAATATGTGTCGAGTATTGAAAGACACATGCAACTCGAAATAGATGAGTGGAATTACTAGTGCTGCACATGTTGTCCTCTGATGTCTATATTCAAAGTAAGTAAATCCTTTGGTTTGGCTATGAAAATAGGTTAGCGGTGTGAGGTTGATTAAGTTGCTAAATAAGGAGATTTGCTATCGTGTGGCCTTTTGCGCAATGGGGACTTTTGTTTTTTGGGGGGGTCGGAGCAATGGAGACTTCAAAAGTAAGAAAACATGAAGAATCTATGGAATTGCTTTTTGGAAGCTGTAAGGAGACTTGCTGTCGGGTGGCCTCTTTACTTTATTGAATCAACAGACCTGCTTTTTGGAAGCTCACGGGAAACTTCTCGCATTGAAATTGAATTAATTGGCACATATTTGTCATGTCTTACATTGCCGTTGTTTTTTAACTAAGAAAAGGGTTTAATAGAATTATGTTAGCGCTTTACTTCCCGGAAACTCCTTAAAGGATGTTGAAGATCGCAACTTTCTTTTTGCACAAAATGCATGTTAATTGAACAGAAAATAGGACTCCTATGTGTTTCTACTACTAGCACGCAAATATTACCTTAACGAAAGGCTATTTTCTTATTGTCAAAAGATATATAGAATCCTAATTAATACATCCTGAGAAACTCTTTAATATCTACCACTTGAAAGTGTACTAATATAGTTATTATTCAGCTAAAAGATAGTTAGAGAGAGGCCATATTACCTTTTTTGAGTCATGAGATCATCTTGCATATAACTCAGAAACGTGATGTGTGCAATACTATTTTGCTTCTTCTAAGCTTGATAAGCCTCTTGATCTCTTCTGTGCCGAGCAGAAGTTCCATGCTCAGATTGAACCATGGTATGGTTGATGGTTTCCAAAAACTTTTGCTCTTTAAGGATGTATTGAACTTTTCGATGCCAAATATCATAATTGTCATCGCTTAGCTTCTCATCCTTATTAAGGTCAACCGCATCTCGTCCCTAATAGTAAAACATGCAATGCCAGCAGAAATGCACAGTCCATGAATATGGAGCCGAGAGAGTTAATCATCTCTCCACCGTTTGATGCAAGAATTTAAGTTTAAACTCGGTGATTGTGGCGGATGAATCCATAAGGGGATGGATTAGATGATCGAAAAAATTAATTGGGAGGTCATCTTCATTGAGATGTCCATGTCAACAACTAATACATAATCAAATCCGTAAATATAAATCGTGTGGAATAATTCATGGATAGCTTTCACATTAATTAGGAAGGAAACTTCTTTGCATTCTTCAAATTTGGCATTCTTGCCAAGTTGATTTCCTCATGGCATCAGCTTTAGCATGGAAAAATGAAGTATTTGTGTTGGAGTCGTCTTTCAAGAAGCCCAAGTCGAGCAATGATAGAGAAGGTGGAGTCCACCCATGCGATAGCACGCCTGTGGGTCGGTGGAGAAGACAGTCCGTGCATCTTCAAAAGTTACACCCATAAAAGAATTTCAAAAGATCCTCTTTCACATTTGATCTTTCCTCCTCCACCTTTTTTTTTGTCTTTCGGTCAAATTTCCACTTTCCTTTCCTTCCCCTTTCTCCGCGTGATTGTTGGCTCCACACCACATCCCGTCGCTTTCTCGCTTCCCCTAAGCACTTACCTTCTGATACACAAATCTATCTTCTTAATTTCTTCTTATTTTTTTCCCTCCCCCTCCTTCCCGTCTTCTTTCTTCACCGCCCGGGTCACGATCAAACGCAAAATTGATGTATAGTTTTGAGGAAAAAGATCAAAAGTAAATAATAGCTTACCTCAAAAACAACTACTTCTGCATCTTCTTTGAATCTTTTCTGTTCAGTCATCAGCACTTAATCACTTTATATCTCTCTTTTGATCTGCGCTTCTAATCCACCCTCGTCCATTGATACAGTGGACCAATTATCTTTGGTTTGGCTATGAAAATAGATTAGCGGTGCGTGGTTGATTAATTTGCTAAATGAGGAGATTTGTTGTTGTGTGGCCTTTTGCGCAATGGAGAGTCCAAAAGTAAGAAAACACAGAAAACACGAAGAATCTATAGAGTTGCTTTTTGGGAGCATTAAGCAGACTTCTTGTCGGGTGGCCTCTTTACTTGGAAAAATTGTCAAAAAAAAAAAATCCTAAACCTTACACACTTTTGCCAATTCGGTCCTAAACCTTGTAAGTTTGCCAATTCATTCCTAAACCTTTTCACATTTTGTTGATATAGTCCTATTGGCTGAAAATCGCTGACGTGGACACCGGTCGTCCTATGTGGCATCGTCGGCGTTGACGTGAATAAATTATAATAATTTTATAAAAGAATTTCGATTTTTATTTTTTTTCTCTCTTTTTTTTTTTTACTTTATGGATTCAAGGCTAGTGGGCTCGTTGGTTTAGGGCCGACGACCTAGACGAGAGCCAGCGAGGGCTAGCGACCCCTGCCGGACACTAGGAGAGGGCTGCAACCCTTCGCCTGTGGTCGCGAGGGCTTCACGACGCTTACCCAAGGTCTAACGGGGTCGCCGGTCCTGAACCGGTGGGGCCGCCGGCCTTAAGCCCTAAATAAAAAAAAGAGGAAAAAAATCAAATCAAAATCAAAATCAAAATCAAAATTCTTTTATAAAATTATAAAAAAGATTATTATAATTTGTCCAGGTCAGCGCTGGCAATGCCACATTAGCGATTTTCGGCCAATAGGACCGAATTGACAAAAGATAAAAAGGTTTAAGACTGAATTGGCAAACTTAAAAAGTCTATGATTGAATTGGCAAAAGTGCGAAAGTTTAGGACTTTTTTTTTTTATAATTTTTCCCTCATTACTTTTTTGAACTTTGCGCAAAGGGGAGTTTTTAAAGTAAGAAAATATGAATAATAGATAGACTTGCTTTTTGGAAAGCCCATGGGAAACTTCTCCCATTCAAATTGAATTAAGTGGAACACATTTCTCGTGTCTTACATGGCCGTTGTTTTTGAACTAAGAAAAGGGTATAACATTGATAGAATCATGTTAGTGCGTAACTTTCATGATACTCCTTTAAATCAATAGACTTGCTTTTTGGAAAGCCCACGGGGAGTTTTTAAAGTAAGAAAACATGAATAGTAAGTTATGTGGATCAACTCAAGGTTACATCAGCGGAAATTATGCAGAGATTGTTGTACGTGCAGCAGCATAACATGGTGGTGGATTAATTTAGAGATATCTTTGACGTTGAGTAGGAAGGATACTTCTCGGCGGTTTCTAAATTTGACCTTTTTGGCAATTTGTTCCTCTCTAAAAATCAGCTTTAGTATCGTAAAAATGAAATATTGTGCCTTAAATTGAATAATAATCCTTATTTCAAGGCCAATGTGTCAGAAGTGCTATATTGTGAAGACGAAAATGAGAACATGTAGTGACGTTGATGACACTAAACTTGGTACTCATGGGTTTCAAGTAACAATTTTGTTTAAGTCATTACTTCTTTGCATTAAATGAATTGGCAACTTCGTATGAAGGTCAAATTAGTCATCTTCACGAGAACTAATCTCTATAGTATTTTTGTTTGTTCTCGGTACCATGCTTCCTCATGTTTAATTAAACCACAATTAATTAGAACATAAGGATTAAGGGAGTCGCTCTTCTTCTTCTTCTTCTTCCTTCATATGGGACATGCAGCACGTCATCGACAGCCATAATTTGACCATAAAAGTAACCATCATAGTTGGGGTTTGTTTCATAAGAGATCGATTTCATGTAACATCCATCGGCATACATATGTAAGACTATGCCATTATTTTTGCAAGCTAGCTCGCATCATGTTCCATCAGCCTTCTGAAGTTGCATTTTCAATCGAAAGTGATAGCTTATGTCGTGGACCAGATCTTGCCGCAAGACAAAGCGAGGCACGAGTAATTATTCTTTGAACCACAGCTCGTCTTTAGTAGTAGAACATTCCATATCAGGAGTAAAACACGGTACATAAAATGTGCATTGGAGAAAATTAACCAAATCTATATTGTTTGATCTGATGCCATGAAACTTCTAATGAGTGATACGATGAAGGCTTAACAAAGGGATGCATAATAGGACTGAAAATAGTTAGGAGTCGTCGGTCATCTAAATGTCCAAGTCAACCAATAAACCAAAGTCAAGCGAATAAAAACTAAAATACGTGTGGGCCAACTAAGTTAAAATTTTATTGGTGGGAATTACGTAGAAATTGCTGCACTTGCAGTCAAGCTAACATAAGACGGTGGCGGATTCATTTATGGACAGCTTTCCCGACAACGGGCAGGAAACTTCTCTCATCCGTGTCTAGATTTGCCGTATTATGGCAAACTGATTTCTCCATCGGAATCAATTTTAGTGTCTCAAAAAATAATCGATTTAAATATTTATTCCCAAAATTGAACCAGAATCCTTCCTTTTACAAGTTATTCATCTTGCTGATCAACTATTTTTCTCTTTTGGGTCTAAGTCTTGTTCTAACCTTGTCCTTTTTTACTTGCCATTTTTCTCTGTCAATAAGCATCTCGAAAACTCAATATACAAATATTGCGTACTGGTCTTACTATGCCTACCATTGCTAATTGTTAAATGTACTGAACATTCAGATAAATCACCCATCGTAATCAACACTATTGGGCTGAATTCCCTTCAGCCCTTCATAATTTCGTGATCATCCTAGTCAACCCCTAAAAATTTAACTTGTCTTCCTCAACATCCTATTCTTTGCTTGAGGAGTGGCTGCTGACAAGATGATGGGAAGGAGAGAGCCTCATTGCTCAGTGCAAACATTAACGCGAAGGAAATTGAATGAATGCCATACAACACTTATTGTCATTAAACAAATATGGCAGTGAGAAGTCTACTAGAAAACACTAGTGCTATATGAGAATTATGTAAAAGCTTCATGGATTAGATAGTGAATGATGATATACGTTGATAGTACTATTTTTCATTTGGCATTTCGCTTCTACAAGAGTGGAACAATCACACAATACATGATTTCGTGAACTCATTGTCATGCTCAAACTGGTAACTGTCGGAAACTATCAGAGAACTTGACGAAGATGAGATGGTTTTAAGTTCTATCTCAGTGTCAACATCGTCAATCGGTGTCTCCATCGGATACAGAAGTGGTTTTGGAGGCAGTTGTAGTTTATCCAGATCTCGTTCAAGCATAGCTACGACTATGTTCATTGATGGCCTGTTGTGAGGGCTCAATTGTATACACCATAGTGCAACGATTATCATCTTCCTTGTGGTTTCTCTTTCCTCTTTTGTGACATCGACCATTTCAACCTCATTTCCTTTGTCAAGTTGATCATAAACCCACAAAGGGAAGTAAATTTGGCTTGAACGTTCTGCATGTGCATCTATATTTCTCCTTCAACCAGCCATTTCCATCAACATCATCCCAAAACTATAAACATCGGCTTTATAAGAAACACCACCAATGTGCTTATAGAATAGCTCAGGCGCCATATATCCCAAGGTTCCTCTTGCTGCAGTCAATGATACAATGCTGTGATCGACGGGATAAAGTCTTGCAAGTTCAAAGTCAGAAATTTTCGAAGTGAAACTTCGGTCTCTAGGAGAATGTTGTGAGGCTTGATATCAAAGTGTAGAATTTGCATGTTGCAGCCCCGATGGAGATACTCTATTCCTCTAGCAATGCCAAGAGAGATGTTCATACATCTTCTTATAATCAAGAGATTCACTATCCTTATAGGAAAGGTGCTTATCCAAAGATCCATTTGGCATGAAATCATAGACAAGAGCTTGTTTGGAGCAATCGAAGCAAAAACCAACAAGTTGCACCACATTAATGTGGTGGATTCTTCCAATCGTGGCCACTTCGCTTATAAAATCTTGGCCGCCAACTTCGATTTGTTCAAAATCTTAATCGCAACTTCATTGCCACTCCTAAGTATTCCTTTGTACACAGAACCATGTCCTCCTTCACCTAACTTGTGTTTGAAATTATTTGTGATCTTCTTGATATCCGAGTAAGTAGCTTATGGGGCAAAAGTTGTTGTGAGCTTGTAGGAATGCTTCGATGTTTGCGTCCATCGCTTGGTGCCTCCTCATCCACTTATTGATCAGTAGTATCAACACGCATGGAGCTCCGAATATAAATTTTGGTACCAAGAAGTGGCCTGCGCAAAAATTTGGCCGTTGATTATTGTGCTGTTAGTATTTTTTGGACACATGCATTTTTTGTTGTTGTCATAGTGCTGGTGAGATCTTCATAAGTGTGAGGAGAAAAGGATTAGTCATACCCAAGACAAAGGCGAGATTCGCAGCTGCATTTTAGTGCAACATTAACCCTGATCATTCTTGTAGAATTATCTGTACAAAGCAAGAGGATTCATTCAAGATGACTGGAAATGAGTAATGAGAACTACCGACGAATCAAGGAAGAATTAAATCTATCGTTTAGTAGTAATGGTTCACGCTAAGCTATAACCCAGTCAAAGATATATTCCTACAATCACTGCCAAGTGTGAAAGATACTTTTATTCGTTGGAAGTTGCAAGTGGAGAAGTCTAGAATAATCGAATTTCCTAGACTGCACTTAGATTCAACTATAATCCATTCACCGTGGAATCCATGTTATCGACCTACTATCGACCAGAATATATTTTCCCAAAAACACAATATAAAAGGATAGTGTCCAATAACGGCGGCACCTCAAATTGCAGCAACTTGTGCTAGTTTTTAAGAAGCTACAGAACCAAAATGCATAGCTGAAGACTGCCATCTCAGAATGCTATAGAATCGCACCGTGGAATTGAGAACCATTCCAATCAATTTCAGCAAGTACCTTTGAATTTCGCATTTCATGAAACAAAAAAAACACTGTAGCTCGCGGTGTTCCTCGCCTGGGAATCGCGATTTCTGCTCAGCCGACCGTTGAATCGAGCTGGGTTTTGTCTTGCTGGGTCGCCTCCTGGTGGCGTCCATCCCCATCGTTTAGTTCTTCGTCCCGTGCCTTCTGGTGGTGAACATTGCAGATCTGGATTTTCCATTTCGTGGTACTGTAGCAGTTCGGTGGAATTCACAACCCTGATCCTTCCGACGGTTTTCCTTGGGGGTTTTGGGTTGGAAGGGGTCGCCTCGCCCCTATCATCTGGCTCGCTACTTACTGTGCCTCCATGGACTTGCTAAACCTGCTATGGCCCCAAAGCTTGCAATTCGGCCTGTCCCGAGTAAAATATCTATGGATGCTGGAAAGGCCAAGATTGGCCAAGGAACGGTGAATGTCCCGAATGTGAGCTTCGGTACTAATGTGCATAACCTTAATGCGCAGACATCGGTGGCTGCTGCTATTGCTGGAACCTCCTTGGCTGGTAAGGGAACTCAGGAGTATCGCCAGGGAAGACGTTCTCGGAGTAGGGTCGATCCAGCTCAAGGAATCCCCGAGCAGTCCCTACACCTTGGGGGGACAATACAATGCAGCGCTCATGGGCGGCTGTGGCAAAGTCAGCCGAGAAAGGGTATGCTCTATCCTACTTTCCTCCTGAGATAGTTGATGGTAGACCCCTGATTCATATATCTGATGAGATATTAGAGGAGGCACACCCGAAATGGAAGAATTGCCTAGTTGGATACTTTGTGGGTAGGAAGGTGTCATTCAAGGCAACTGAAATGGCTGTGAGACACATATGGGGTGCTCAGGTTACTGAGATCATGGCTAATGATGATGGATTTTTCTTCTTCAATATCCCGGATGCTGATTATCGTCGGAAAATCCTGGATAATGGACACATTACCGTGTCCAGAGTTCCCCTTATCTTGCAGCAGTGGCACCCGCATCTAATCCTCAAAAAGAATCAGCACGATTCTCTTCCTATATGGATTAGATTGAAGTCGATCCCATACTCTATGTGGTCAGCTCATGCAATCGGTTTGATTGCTAGTGCGGTGGGGAAACCTTTGCACGTTGATCTCCATACTGCTAACCTAAAGATGATCTCATTTGTTCGGGTATGTGTAGAAATACAAGCAAATTCGCATCTGCCTGAATCTGTTGAAGTGATCCTCGATAACGGTGTTATTCACCCTATCTTGATAGAGTATGAATGGAGACCGATTTCTTGTGCTAAATGTGGCACGTTTGGCCACGAATGCCCTGTCCCCAGTGAGGCTGATGCTGCAAATACACCACCTATTGAGCAGGTGAACTCCCAGACACATGCTGTAACAGAAGTGGTGCCTGAAACAGCTCAGGGTCCTTCTCAGGCCCAGGAGGGGTGGAGGACAGTTGAAAGAAGGAATTCTAGACCGAAAAAGCAAGCCCCCAAGGCTGCTGCAAGCGCAAAAGAAAGAGCAAGTTGTGGCACGGCACTGTGAAGTATCACAAAACCCTTTGTTCATTCCAGCAAGTGGAGTGAACCGTATCAATTCTCTGCACTTGGATGACTCCAGTGAAGCTGCAGCTTCATCGTCTTCGTCGGATGATGACATTAATGACTCTATTAGCAACGTCGGAAGTGAAGGAGATGAAGATCCCCTATCTCCAATAGCCCAGCCGAGCAATGTGAACAGAAATGATCCAGCCCCTGGAAAGAAATCTGATTTGGCGAAATTGCTGATATCCTCAACAAAGGATGTGCACGCCAATCCCCCGGAAGGCACAAGTGGCATTGGATCAAAGGCTAAGCCCTCCTCCAGAAAAAAGAGAGGAGGCCAAAGCAAATGGTAACCCCCCTTTTTTCTCTCCTTGTAAATATGTTTATAGGTGCTTGGAATATTAGGGGCCTTAATGACCCCTCAAGCAAGCGGAAATTCGTAATTTTGTTAAGGTGAATAACCTTTGTTGTGTTGGTATTTTGGAAACAAAAGTGCCTATGGCCAAATTTAATGGCATGTCCACGACCATCCTCTCCGACTGGAAGTGGATTGCTAACTATCGTGACTCTCATAGGGGCAGAATATGGATTGGGTGGGATCCTAAGATTGCAGATGTGACTGTCATGTCGGCTTCTGACCAATTCATTCATGCTCGCTTCTGTTTTTTGTCTCTAAATATAACCTATTATATTTCGGTGGTGTATGCTGAACACACCTTTGTCTCTAGAAGAGTTTTATGGTCTGCGTTGGAGACTATCAGTGCAGATCTGGTGGATTCGCCTTGGATTATTGCCGGGGACTTCAATGCTATTAAGGATGCCTCGGATAGAGTTGGAAGCTCGAACTCTTGGATCCCAGCCTTCGATGAGTTTGGCCAATTTATGTCTCGAGCTGGTCTAGATGATCTGCGCTATACGGGCTTCAGATTTACGTGGTCTACCACAGCAGGGCCGGAGCGCAAGCTGAGGAAAATAGACCGAGTTCTTATCAATGATAAATGGAGGAATGATTTCTCCTATTCGGAGGCCACATTCCTTGCTCCAGGGATTTCGGATCATTGTCCTATGACAATTCGGATTGTCCCTCGTCTGTTACAAGGAAGCCATTCAAGTTCTTCAACATGTGGTTGTCCAACCCGGCATTTGTCTCGATTGTTACTCATGTGTGGGATATCCAAGTAACCGGACATCCTATGTTCTGCCTTTGCCGCAGACTCAAGATCTTGAAGGAGCGGCTGAAACATCTCAATAAGATTTCTTTCTCCGACATATCTGGTCGTACCTCGGAAGCGAGGAAGTCTCTTATTGAAGTCCAAGAAGCTCTTCAATTGGACTCTAGGAACCGTGACTTGGCTGAACTGGAAAAACAAAGGCTGAAATCCTTCTCCGAGCTTCGGCTGCAAGAGGAGCTATTCTATAAACAGAAATCTCGGGTGAAATGGCTTAAAGAAGGTGATCGGAATACTAAGTATTTCCATCACTTTGTAAACAAGAGACAGGTGAACAATAGAATCCTATCTGTTATTGATGCTGATGGAAATCTCCTTACTGATATGTCCTCTGTCCAACGCCATATTGTGGCCTATTTTGAGGATCTCTTTGCCCCTGGCCTAGTCAGGGAATTGCCGCCCATACATGAGGTACGGTCTGTTATCTCTAAGCCTCTTAATGCTGATCTTATTCAGTTTGTCTCTAGGCCGGTCTCAGATGTAGAGATTCGCAACACCTTATTCTCATTGGCTAGTGGAAAAGCCCCGGGGCCTGATGGCTTTAATGCGGAATTCTTCAAATCATCCTGGGATATTGTTGGCCCTTCGGTCACAGCTGCAGTTAAGGATTTTTTCGTTTCTGGCTCGTTATTGAAGGAAATGAATACCACGATCCTGGCCCTTATCCCGAAGGTCCCCAATGCGGCTTCCATGAAGGATTTCCGCCCAATCTCATGCTGCAACACGATTTATAAATGCATTACGAAAATTCTGGGGAACAGACTTGCCTCAGTATTGCCCTACGTGATCAGCCCCAACCAGAATGCCTTTGTTAAGGGACGCAGAATAAGTGATAACATCCTTATCGCCCAAGAACTTTTCAGTGGCTTTCACCGCGAGCCTTATACTCCAAAATGTGCCATTAAAGTTGATTTCCAGAAGGCATACGACACTTTGAGATGGGACTTTCTTGAAGTTACCCTTCATGCGTTTGGATTCCCAGACTTCTTTGTGAAGCTTGTCATGGAATGTGTTACTTCTCCGAAATTCTCCGTTTCCATAAATGGTGAGTTACATGGCTTTTTTCCGAGTGGGAGGGGCATCCGTCAAGGGGACCCCATGTCCCCTTATCTTTTCACCTTGATCATGGAGATCTTCTCGGGCATTTTGAACATCCAAGCTGCATGTCCAGAATTCAAATTTTTTTGGAGATGCAAGGCTTCACGGCTTACTCACCTTTTTTTCGCCGATGATGTTCTTATCTTCTCCGAGGCGAACACTGAGTCAGTCTCTCTGTTGAAGGCTGGTTTGGACAAGTTTTCGGCATGGGCAGGATTATATCCTAATGTAAACAAAAGTGAGGTGTATTACTCCGGTCGGTCTCCAACACTCAAACACCAGCTGCTGGCTTCCCTCGGATTCACTGAAGGTACCCTTCCTTTTCGGTATCTTGGAGTTCCTATTATTGCTAAGAGACTTAGCAAGAGTGATTGTATTCACTAGGTTAATACCATTACTGCTAGAGCTCAGTCATGGTCCCAACGGTTTTTATCATTTGCTGGACGGTTGCAACTTATTAAGTCCGTGTTGCATGCTATTAATATTTATTGGTCCAGTGTATTCATCTTGCCAAAGTTGGTCCTGAATGGTATTGAGCTTGTTCTTCGGCAATTTCTCTGGAAAGGACCTAACTTGGGTGCAGGAGGGGCCAAAGTTACGTGGGCTAAAGTGTGTTTACCCAAAGAAGAAGGGGCTTGGGGATACGGCGTCTACTTGATTGCAACCGAGCGGCCATGCTTAAGCACACATGGCTCTTGTTCACTGATAAAGAGTCCCTATGGTGTAAATGGGTGCACTCAACGTTCCTCAAGAACAAGAATTTCTGGGTGACCAAGGCTCCGACTTTTTGTTCTTGGTCGTGGAAGAAAATTCTGGAGCTCAGACCGTTATTTCTTGAACGATCCCGGTGGCAGCTTGGGGAAGGAGTTGCTGTCTCATTTTGGTTCAACCCCTGGCACTCCAAGGGACCGTTATACAAGTTCTTCTCTGACAGGGACATCTATTTGTCTGGTATTCCTCGGACTGCTTCTGTTTGTGATTTCTGTGATGGAGATTTTTTTCAGTCGGCCACCCTCAATTCGTTGACTTCCTGGCTTGAGTTACCCGCCGACGCTATCCCCAAGTCGACGTGATCGATTCATTTGGCTTTCCCATCCCTCAGGGACCTTCTCGGTTTCATCTACTTGGGACATCCGGCGAAAAGGGAGGCTAGTCTCATGGCACCGATTTATTTGGGATCGGCATATTACACCTCGTCATGCATTCCATCTATGGATTACTACTCTCAATAGACTGCCCACGCAGGTTTTCTTGATGAATTATAGGCGCTTTGCCGAAGATGTTTGCCCCTTTTGTCGCTGCAGACCGGACTCCATCGACCATCTTTACTTCGGGTGTTCTATCACGAATGCAATGGCCCAGTTCTGGGCAGCTAAATGCAGTCTGTCCTGGACAAACAAACCGTGGCTGGATAACCTCCAATGGGCCATGAACCACTTCAGTGGTCGACACTTCCACCAGTGCATAGCCCGTTTTTCTTTTGCTGCTCTTTGTCACCTTATTTGGATTGAACGTAACAATATTATCTTCAGGAACGAGGCTCGTGATGTTGCCGCGCTTAAGCTGCACCTCTTCAAAGTTGTCCAAGATAAAGCCTTTACCATGCAAGGAGCCGAAGACAATCCCAGGAATAGACGCATCTTATCGTCTTGGGGCTGCTCTCTCTCGATACTCACTTGAGTCTTTTTGCTGTACTGTGAGCTGTTGCTCGTTGTGTCTTTTGCTGTGCACCTTGCTGTGTATATCTTGTTGGGTCGCCCCCATCTTTTCGTTGCGCAATTTCCCCGTCAACCCTGCACCCTCTGCAACATTTGTGTCGCCTTGGGTGGAGGGTTGTTTTGTACGGGTTGTGCTTCGATTTTGTAAGCACTTTTGATTAGTCTAATTCAATTCTTACCTTTACAAAAAAAAAAAAAGGGATAGTGTCCAATCCATAAATAAGCAATGCACGCCGAATCTACTAAGAAATCTTACTGAATTCTTTTACTTAAAGTAACGTGGCAATTTTTGTGTTGGAACCATTTGAGACGTGCCACATCCCTCAATGAGTAAACTTTCATATGATCCTCAGTAAAGCTAGCATTTAAAAAAAAAAGGACGATGAAGAAGAAGAAAACGAAAGAAATAATAGAAAAGCCTTAGGAAAGGTCACTTACGGGAGTGATAGTGATCGCACCCCTTCTTTCCGCATCTGAAACCTAGGAAGCAAAAGTTATATCTTCTCTCAAGCGAAAAGGGACCCAAATAGGTGAGATTGAATCCCTCAGCCATCATGTTGAGGTCCTTGTACGATATGCTCACACGATAATACTGATCCCTTTCCCACCTCCATATATGGCCCGATGTGCATGCCATCATGGTTATAGTGCATGAATCCTTGATGTCTGATGCTCTTATTCCATCAAACCCATGAAGAGCATATGAGTACGCCTTCATTTGTGAATAATTAGGAGGCATGCTGGCAGAGTATGCACGCTCGATACACGGTTCGATATCACATAGGAAGTAGAAGCAACGGGCTGTGAGCACTTCACGAAGACCACTGGGTTTTTGAAACTAAGATAGTAGACACCATTTCCATTGAAGCCGGACCTCGGCAAAGAGAAACGAGGGAGGGACGAGCAATTACCCTTTTGCAGACCATCGTCAACCACCATGATTTGGCCATAGAAATCTTTGTTAGAAGATTGATCGTAATAGATTGCCTTCACATAATATCGGTCGGCATACAGATATAGAATGGTGCGGTTATTTTCACTAGCTAACTCATTCGTACAGAGGCCGCAACCTTTTGGGTCGCCTTTCAATCGAAAGGGAAAACTTATGTTACGGACCTCGCAGCAAGATGAAGCATCGCACAAGTGATTCTTTTTTGCATCACATCTCGTCACCAATAGCAAAACATGCAATACTAGCAGAAATGCGCGATACTTCAACACGGAGCTGAGAGAGTTAAGCATTTCTCCACCGTTTGATGCAAGAATTGAAGTTTTACCTTGGCAATTGTGGTGGATGACTCTATAAGGGGATGGATAATATGATCGAAAAAAATCAGTTTTTTTTTGGTTTTTTTGGGGGGGGGTCATCTGTCATTGAGATGTCCATGTCAACAAATAACACATAGTTAAGTCCATAAATATAAATCGTGTGGAATAATTCATGGATAGCTTTCACATTAATTAGGAAGGAAACTTCTCTGCATTCTCTGAATTTGACATTCTTGCCGAGTTGATTCTCTCAAGGAATCAACTTTAGCATGGAAAAATGAAGTATTTGTGTTGTAGTCGTCTTTTGAGAGGCCCAAGTCAAGCACATGGTTCCGCAACTTGTAACCGACCATCGAGAAGGGGGTTGGAAATATGTGTCGAGTATCAAAATACACATACAACTCGAAATAGACTATTGGAATTACGAGTACCGCACATATTATCCACTAATGTCTATATTCAAAGTAAGTTAATCTTTTTTGAAAAAGCCAAAGCAACGTCAAGACCAGAGAGGAGAGACAGGAGAGATATTTGAAGAGGGGTATGGAGTTTGGAGGATCAATCATCTTTCTTTATTGGCGCAAGTGTTCGCTCTGAAGGCTGGACCATGCAAATAGAACTCTTGTTTCCACCATTTGAGAAGTCAGCCATCGTAAAAGCGCGACTCAAAGTCGGGTCGAGTGATCGAAAGTCAGAAATGGCGTGCCATTCCACAGTTCCATGCTTGGAATTTTGCAGAACTTGGGGAAACGCAGGTAGCTACCCATCGACGAAAGTGACGACAGTGAGGGTGCCCTTGAAGTTTGAAAAAAATTACATCTATGCCTTTGAGTAACACAGCCACGAGGAATTCTCCTAGAAAGCGCCAGTATTACTACGGAAAATAATCTGCAAGTTCAAGGGATTATGTAGTGAATGACGATGCTGATATTTTTACTGCTTCTATTTTGCATTTCGTTTCTACAAGAGGAAAGATCTCAGTAGCAAGTTATGAAATATTCCAACAGATAGCTAGCAAAAATTACCAAAAAAATCCTGAACCTATTGCAATATTATCAATTTAGTCCTAAAAAATTAAAATATTATTAAAATTTATCCATACCGGCTGGCATAACCCAATTTAGTGCCAAATAAGACGGCTGGGGTCCTTGTTGGTGATTTTTGCCCAAAATCGGCTGGACTGACTTAATTGGCAAAACTTTAAAATATTTATGACTCAATTGGCAACATTAAAGATTTGTGATTGAATTGGTAAAAATGCAATAAATTTAAGACTATTTGACAATTTTTCCCGACTAAACACCATATCACATCTAACTCAACAGAGTAAAAAATAAGAGATCCAAAAACAAAGCTCTTAGAGGCACGAGAACTTTTGTGAGCTGACTAGAGGGTTTTATCATTGTAGTTTTTTTTCTTTTTCCTTTAACAATCACAACATGGGTCCTAAAACTTATAAAGGTAATGTGTTTGAAATCCTAAAATTTTTCGTTTTGTCCATTTAACTCCTGAAACTTGCCACAATCATTCTATTTAATCCTCCCATTAGCTCTGTTAGGTTGGCTTCTTTTTCTTCGTTCCTCTTCTGTAGCCCTCCTTCATTTATGGTAAATAGTTCTTCTTGTCTTTTTCCTATTCATGAATAATGCTTCTTATATTCAGTCTTCGTCAGGCGCCTACTACGCAACAAGGCTTTCTTTGAAGATTACCAACAACCAAAATCCCAAATAACAACTAATGTGCTCAAATCCGATAATCAATTTTATGTGATTCAAATAGCCTCCCTTAAAATTGACTTTTGAATTCAACAACACCGAGCATCATCTTTAATTTTTCGAACGAAGGTGAGATCCAAGACAAAGGTGAGATCCGAAATTGCATTTAGCACGATATTATCCATGACATCCTGCGTAGAATTATCTGGATAAAGCAATAGAATTCGTTCGAGATGATTGAAAACGATTAATAAGAATCAAGGACCAATCCATGAAGTAAAATTTTTTTAAGACTTCTTACTTTGAGCTAGCATTTAAGGAAAGGAAGATGAGGATGAAAAGACAAAGAAAAGCTTCAGGGAAAGCCGTTTAGCGGTGTAATAGTGATGGCACCCCTCTCTTCCATATCTGAAACCTAATAAGCAAAATCCAAATCTTCTGCCTGACGAATAGAGTCCCCCATAGGAGACATTGAAACCCTCAGACATCATATTGTGGAGATCCTTTTATGACAAGCTCACATTTCCTTCCCACCCGAAGATATAACTCAATGCGAATGTCATGATGGTCATGGTGCAAGAATCCCTGATGTCAATTGCTCGTAGACCAACCCATGTGCAGCGTTCATGGTTATGTTGTAACCATCCTCGATGTCACTTACTTGTGGAACAAACCCATGTACAGCATATGAGTACACTTCGTTTGGGCAAAATTAGGAAGCATGTCGGTAGAGTATGCTCCCTTGATACATGGTTTGGTATAGACATACGAAGTAGAAGTAACGGGTTGTGAGAACTTCACAAATGCCACCGACACAACTGAGGATAAAAATGCACCGGTTGCAAAGGGCTCATAATCGCTGAATATGGAGCGCGCCAAGTGGTGAGGAGAGTATGGGGAGTAGACGAGCAATTACCCTTTTGCAGTCCATCATCAACCACCATGATTATACTGTTGAAGAACATGGTAGTCGTAGAAGCTGTAATGGATCGACTTCACATAGTATCGGCCCGACATCCAGATAGAGAACAATACGATTGTTTTCACAAGCTACTTCATACTAGGGATTGCCACAACCTTTTGGATTGTCTTTCAATCAAAGGGATAAATATGTTATGGACCACGTCGTAGATGAAACAGCACACAAGTGATTCTTCTTCGCACAACTTGTCCCTAGTAGTAACATATGCAATATGAGTAGAAATACATGGTACATTAATATGGAGACGAGAGAATTAATCTCTTCACTGTTTGGATGCAAGGATGGATGTTTTATGTGGACCAACTAAAGGTCCCCATCCGAGGAAATTATGCAGAGATTGTTGTACACGCAATCAAGCTTAGCGTAACACGGTGGTGGATTAATTTATGGATATTTTTCACATTTAGCCGAAGGAAACTTCTCTGCGGTTTCAAAACATATTTATCGCACGTATAAACTATTCGATATTAATCTTGTCCAACCTTGTCGTTTACGCATCATTTTCCTCCATCAACAAGCATCTTAATAACTTAATACAATAATATCTTACCCTAAATTCGGCATTCAAATCCCTTATCATGATCTCTACTTTTGGTGGCTAATTCCAACTTGTCCCATATAATTTCATGGTTGCTCCGTCAATCCATTTTTATTTCTTTGCTCCGTCAACACTGCATACTTTGGTATCTTGTCTCAATCGGACCCAAATTCTACCTGCGCAAAATCCGATGCCTAGACATCACATGGTCAATTTTAATTAAACCCAAAATAAATTAAAACATAAGGATTAAGGAAGGGAGTCGCTCTTCTTCTCACATGGGACGATGCGGTCAATCATCATCAAATGCCATGAATTGCCATAAAATTTGTATGTCAATTGATATCACGTGAAATTGATCTTTATGAATAAAGACTCAATAACCGTTATCAATTGACATACAATGTAGACAGACTCTGCAATTATATTTCATGCTCCTTCTTCTTAATTTTCTTTATTGTGGCCAGCTAGGGCCACAACACCCTCGCTCCGGCCTCTTCATACTTTAGACATGGCAATTCGACGGTCGTTCCGACCCACCCAGATTGGGTGAGGCCAGCCTCATTAGGCGGTGGCGAGGTATTGAGGAACTTGCCCTATTGTCGATACGACGAGGCCCTAACAACCCTT
>JAGVVM010021943.1:0-13910 GCA_019149425.1 Psidium friedrichsthalianum
GGTGGTGTGATTTCTCTCTAAAAAAGAATTGATTCCCTGATTGCGCATTTATTTATATGATTTGTGGATTGATAGACAAATACGCCCATGTTGCTGAACCCTTTAGACTTTTTAGAGCCTACCTCACCGTCCAATCCGCCTGCATGCAATTCCTTAGATTAGAAAATCACTTTTAATATAGGTACCCGCAAGGGCGTCGATGCAAATATCGACACACAAGTCCCCGATCTAGATCTCTGGTTTTCGTAGGCTAGACGATCTCTCCCAATCGTTTGTAGGGTTCCAGTCATACCCTGCCAATATAACTGGTGGCGACTCCGATGGCATGCACAACTTTCCATGTCACCGACCACGCTAAGGTCGATCTCATTCAATTTTTTTCCTTGATGCGATTTGGTCTGTGCCTGGGAGAGCCCGAGACTCGCCCAGATACCCAATGGGCCTAGCATCCATTAGCTCCCTCGATTACCTGGAAAATTTCGGGAGGGTCGCGACAACTTCTAATCGAAATTAGGGTTTTTTTTCCATTTGTAGAATAGTAAGATGTCAAATCATGTTGTATATATTCGAAATTCTTATGGCATCAGAGACCTAGGGCATCTCGCAAGTTCAACAGGACTATAATTAATCCATTATTTCCAAATTTAGGCATAGAAGTTTCTTGAAAAAAGCTATTTGGGGATAAATATACCGGAAATTTAAGGAAGAATATTAAATGATCAAATGGAATAGCAAGATGGAGTAATCGAACCGAGAATTGCTTGGACCAGACCGAACCAGCCGGTTCCATCCAGTTCCCGGGAGTGCCGATCCGGTCCCTATTCCCGTTCCAATTTTTGGAATTGGTGATTTTCAGTACGATTCCTGTCCAGTGGGGAATCGGACTGCCCGGACAAGATCAAATATTTTTTAAAAATTTTAAAATGTAAACCTAATAATTGATTGGTTATTTTTTTCTTAAATCTAAATCTAATTTTAGTTAGTATACTAAAATTAAAGTATGTGTTGCTCACCCCTACTAATGATCCATCGGTTCCATTAGACCGACTGCGGTCTTAGAACTAGAAACTAGTCCTTTCAGTCCGGTTTTCGATTACTAGTGGGATTGGACCGGACCGAAAATCATCACCCTAATTTGGAGCGTATTTGCTATGATGTGTTGACCAGAAATAATGAAAATTGGCTTTTTCCCATGGTCCCGTTTCTTGGTATATGAAAAAGCCTAATATAATATCACTAGGCATCATGTTATTACTTGCTTTCTTTACGAATATCATCACTATTCCAAGCTCAATTCCCTTTTCACTCACCTCCTGTTATAGGACCGTGAGTTCAAACTAAAAGGCTATAAGAACTAACTATTGAGTTCTTTTAGTTTTGCCTGCTAAAGTTGGGTTATTTATCATTCATGACCCTTCCCTCTAGTGATAGGATTGATCGTAGCATATGGAATTTCTATATACTACACTAGTTTTGACAGATTACTCCAAGCTCGGTATTCCCCCTCAGTAAACACCCCCCTTCCCCCTTTTCCCAAAAAACACCACATTTCGGCTCAAGAAAGCTCCTTCTAGCATGCCTCAAATTGGTAGATTATGAGTCATATACACCACCTGTATACAAAGTTTATGAAAATTAAACGCGGGTGATATTCATATGTGCAACCCACCAATAAGAGGCCTGGGTGGAGCGACATCGGCCATGTCCAAACTAATGTTAAAGATGGTCTACATTCAGCCTCATCCAGTTTAATCTTCACAATTTAAGTTCGTAACCACTTGATTTGTAAATCACATTATGGAAACTAATTGATTTTTTGCCACTTGTCCAGCAATCATGGATGCAGAGCTCTGTCATCATGATGCACCATCGATTATATTTCTTGCTAAGACAATAAAAGAAAGAAAGGATAGCCAAGGATATAGTTTAAAGGTCATTAAACACTTAACTTTTCCTGATTTGTTACCACTTGTCCTGCAATCATGGGAAAGCTAGGGATAGGATAGTTTAAAGGCCTTGGACGTACGTCATATTTGCTTTCATTTGGTAACAATTTAAGAGAAATAAAAGAAAGAAAGGGTTTCTAGGATACCCATCACCTGAAACTCATTCTACTGCTTATGTCCATTGGTAAGCGCCGTGACTAAAGAGCTCATGTTTGTTCTTGTCGGAACAACAAACCAAGATTTCGTAGTTTCCATAGTTTTTGTCAAGTAAACCTAATCAATGAAAAGTTTCTATGATTAAAAAGCAATTCCATAGCTCAGCCGCTCGGTGAATTCCAGCTATAAGTTGCGATTATTAACCTTAATAGAGAACCCAAATTGTCACATTTAGATAAGTGAATCATAAATCATAAAGTAGGGGAATTTAAGCACTTTATTTAGGATCCATCATTCTTAATGAGGAATTGCGATGAACTGATAATCAAGAGCTTCTCCTCTAGAACTCCCTTAACACTAGCTTTAATGAGATAGCCCCTCACATATTGCTTTCTGGCGACTCTTTATGTGATGTTATCTAAACATTAGGGTTAGAGGACATACCTAAGCTCTATTTATAAAGTTTATAACGTATCCCTCATTATTGATAAGGTTTAACTCAGCCCATACTATCCAAGCCCATATCCAATTAGGATTAGGAAAACTTATATCTTTCTTTTATTAGACCTAGACCAATAATCAATTACAATAATAATTAATGAATTCCATGAAAATATATCCTAACATTCTCCCAATTGGGCTATATATTATTAAAACTGTATTGTATGCGCACTTTTATATTTGACATATTCTTCATAGACCACTAAATGCCCCGATAAGAACAGAAATTTGTTATCACGAACATGACTTAGAAAGGAAGAGGTCGGGCCGAAACTCACTTGGGGGAAGGTAGTAAAATAAGATTTATTAGAGTGGGAACTAGATTGACCTACGGTTTGTCTTAGGACGGAGTGGAGGAAAAATATATCGTATTGTAGATGAGAGGATTTCCTATGTTCCAGATTACCACGTTTAGCCCTTTTTCCTTTCTATTTTATTTTTTATAATCTTTGTCTTTACTTTTATTTTAGTAATTTTAGACTTTTTCTTCGGGTTTATCGATCGCCGATCCCACTGGTTTGGGATAAAGGTGATGTTGATATTGATGTTGATGAATTTGATCCCATAAAGTCTTAAACACCAAATCATGGCAATAACTGCATCATAAGACACAAAGTCATCCATGATCCCAATTGCTCTTGACTTTACTGATATGGATTTGACATAATAGCATGACAACTAGATACATCTCAAATAATAAAGAAACTTTATATGTTATCATCCTTGTTAGTCACCATTCTCATGCTTTAAGTGTCACGAAACCTGATGCGCCCCTAGAATATGTCCTTATGGGTTTAGCAAACCACATTTTATAGTTAACTGTACTTTATGGGTAATAAAATATATGTATATGGCTAAAATAAATACATAGCCTCACTCAAGGTTTACACAATACCTTGAGATTTTAAATAGACATGTATTCAATATGAAAATAACACATTCGTAAACACTTTATTGAATGTAAAAAATTTAATACATATTAAAACTGTTATTAAATGTAACATAATACAGATCTAAACTTTGTTACAGCAAAAGCTAGAGAGCTTTCACCAAACAATAACATCCGACAATGCTTCTAAGCTCATGTTAATGACATGTTATTCAAATACACAGGGGTGTAAACTTTTAGTCAGTGGATCAACAATCATATCATTTATAGAAATATCTCCATTCTATATGAATTCCTTTATGATCAAAAACTTGACCTCAATATGCTTAGACCCCTTGAGATATCTATTGTTGTTAATGAGCAATACCGCAGAGTTATTATCACAATATAACTATATGGGCCTATCAACAAAACCAAATACGGTAAATTTCCTAATGAGATTCTAGAGCCAAATAGCCTAAGTAGCAGCCAAAAAACATGTTATAAACTCCACTTGCATGGTAGAGAATGATACCATTTTCTGTTTCTTACTTTTCCATGATACTGCACCATCTGCTAGCATAAAGATGTACCCTATTGTTAACTTGTTGTCATCCTAACAATTAACATAGTCTGAATCTAAATACCCTACTAGCTGCAAGTTTTGAATATATTTATAAAATTATCATATAGTTCATAGTCCTTATTAAGTACCCCAAACCTTCTTGCCAACAACCCAGTGATTGTGTCCTAGATTTAACTAATATCTGCCTAGAAGTCTTGTTGCAAAAGTAATGTATAGCCTAGTACAAATTGAGCATACATGATACTACCAAGTGCACTAGCATAAGGCACATTCTTCATTTGGCTTTCTCCATATCTAAATGAGAACATTGTGAAAGACTTAATTTATTATCTTTGCAAACAAGAGCAATTCTTGATTTTCATTGTTGCATATTGAATCTTTTTAAAATACGATCAATATATGCCTTTGAGAAAAGCCTAAAATGCAGCGAAAACGATCCTTGTGGATTTCAATGCCAAGAACAAAAGATGTCTTATCAAGATCTTTTGTGTCAAAGTTTTATGACTACATTCGCTTTGTCTCATGCAGTAATTTAATATTGCTACTCGCAAGCAAGATGTCGTCAATATAAAGAATAAGAAAAATAAATTTGCTCCCACTGACCTTGTAGAATATGCATTGATCTAACTTATTCTCACTAAACCTAAAAGAAATAACAATTGTTGCAACCCGAAAGAAATTAATTACCGTGTCAGGTTAATTATATTAACTAACCTAGCACGGACCCTCCCAAGCCCTACCGAATCACAACTTTGGCTTTTGTTTAAATGATTTTAAAATTTGGAGTCGCCACTAATCGTTCTTGGTAGATCGATTAAAAACCTAAATAAATTAGCGGGAGAACTAATTTATTTTTGCGAACCAGAGAAAATGAGTTCGGGGACTTGGTTACACTAAATTACTCTAACACCCTTTCGGTACCATTTTGTTATATGAAAAATCATTTGAGAAGACTCGAAAAGATTTGGACCACACTGACCAGAAGGGTAAAATGGTCATTTTTCAAGTATCGGGAAGTGGAAACAGGTCAACCAGTTGAATGTGGTCATTCCTTATTTCCTACAATTTCTAAGAATTTTTCTGAATTATTTTTTTTATTTTCTAGGGACAATTTGCCCACGAGGGTAAAACCGTCATTTTATGAAGAGATGGGATTCAAAGTCACAAAATATCGGTCTGGCCAGTCAAAATTGACCATTTCCTATTTTCTGTAATTTTTGAGAATTTTTCAAAATTTTTCGAGACGATTTGCCTATAAAGGACATAATCGTCATTTCGAAAAGATCAAGGAAGGAAATCATCAAAAATAGGATTGACCAGTTGAAATGGCCTGTTGCGCAATTTTTTGAGATTATTCTGAATTTTTCAGAATTTTTCGAAACAATTTACCCATAAGGGGCAAAATTGTCATTTTGAAAAGATCATGAAGGAAATTCATCAACAATAAGATTGGCTAGTCGAAATGGCCCGTTTCCTAATTTTTAGGATTTTTCTGAATTTTTCGAGACAATTTGCCCATAAGGGGCAAAATCATCAATTTGAAAAGATCGGGAAGGAAATTCATCAAAAATAGGATTGGCTAGTCGAAATGGTCCATTTCCTAATTTTTGAGGTTTTTCTGAATTTTTCGGAAATTTTCAAGACAATTTACCCATAAGGGGCAAAATCATCATTTTGAAAATATCATGAAGGAAATTCATCAAAAATAGAATTAGCCAGTCGAAATGGCCCGTTTCCTAATTTGTGGGATTTTTCTGAATTTTCTAGGATTTTTCAAGACAATTTGCCCATAAGGGGTAAAATTATCATTTTGAAAAGATCCGAAGGGAAATCATCAAAAAATAGGATTGGCCAGTCAAAATGGCCCGTTTCCTAATTTTTAGTATTTTTCTGAATTTTCTGAAATTTTTTCAAGATGATTTGCCCATAAAGAGCAAAATCATCATTTTGAAAAGATCGGGAATGGAAATCATCAAAAATAGGATTCATTAGCTAAAATGATCCATTTCTTGATTTCTGAGGCTTTTGAGGATTTTTCTTGAATTTTCTAGAATTTTTAGAAATTTTATTTATGTATTTGTTATTTTGTTATTTATTATTTAATTTTTAGGACTGGATCGGGTTGACCCGGCCCATGATCCGAGGATTCTGCCCGAAACCTACACAGGTCTGACACAATCTAAAACAACGCCGCTTTGGATTTTTTTTTCGAATTTTCTAATAAATCTTTTCTTAATTAAAATAATATTCACTTGATGCAAGACATGCAAAATATATAACGAGATATATTCAAGTTAGGCAAATGAATATATTAAGATTCCAACATATGAAAATATACCTTATACGCAGAATTTTTTTTCTAATTTGAATCCGCACCAAACTTGTGGATGAAGCTTGGAGGATTGGACCGATTGGTTCGGGGGCTCATGTTCGCGATGGAGAAAAGACAGCAACTATAGGTCCGGCGCGGCTGGTGGTTGACTTTCTTCGGACAATATTGTGACTTCAAGGAATTCTCGCCCTCTGTGTGTGAAACCAAATGCATTGCTTTGTCTCCACTTGATAACAATCACAGCTTCATTCATCTCTTCTTAAAAAACATTCTGCATGGATTCACTTGCAAGAAAAGTCAAAGAAAACTAATGCTTCACTAACTGAACATCTCATCACCGTTTCAGTAGGACATCTCGCCAATGGTTGAAACAAATGTCGTTGGAATCGGCGGCTGGAAGCGATTGGAGACTCTGGTATTCGCCGGAGAGAGAGTTTCATGAATCTGCGGAGATCGCTAAGGCATCTAGCTTCCTCCAGGAGTCCATTACGTCCTTTTTTTCTCTTGATTCAATCACCTCTGGAGCATAGTAACCAATGACTCGAGGAGTATTACAGAGGAATTCCTGAGAGGAGTCAGTCCAACATTCAACACATAGCCATCGTGATCTTGGGTGAGGAAGACATTCAAGGACTTGATGTTCCCATGAACACACTTAGCTCCAGGTTCAGAACGCAAGTGAGCAATCGCTTTGGCTGTTCCAAGGGAGATCTTCATACTGGAATCCCAATCTAATGGCATCATGTATAGATGAAGTTAATTCGCCTCCTAGTTTGGAATCCTTTTGTCGGACATGCTTTCCAGTATCTAAAATGTTGAGATACTTTTTAGACTTACAAACCCCTGGGTCTGCAGATCAGTTGTGGCACACCAAATGTACAGGCCGAAAACACATGTAATAAGAGGAGTGTAGATGCCCATTTGATGGATCGTCCATTTCAGCCAATTGCTCGGCTATAGAATGCAAAGACCTCAGCATACTATGTAAAGTATCTCTATCGAGCTGGAACTTCACTTCTGAATCATCGTAGTGAAATTTTACATCATTTGAAGCCGCAAATTGATAACAGCAGCTGGGTCTGGAGTCTCTGTACTGGATGTGGACATATTCCATGTCATCGCTTTCAACCGAGGCAATGTCACTTGATCCTTGAGCACGTCTTCACGCTACTCTCTTTGAAACTTCTGGAGCAAAAGCGTCAAAAGTCTCAGAAAGGGCTCGAGCTCAGAGTCGTTTTTGGAGCTGAAGCAGGTTGCGGATGATGCCGCGATCGGCTGTGTTAAGACCAGTTGTACGAGTTCGCCAAAGAGCTTGAAGGATGTATTCGACCAAATCCTTTGAGTTCACCTTCACCAGTAACGGCAAGTGGTCCCAAAGGCATGTTCTCCATGAAGCCCAATTTCAGCTTCAAGCATGAAAAAGCTCTGTTCTGTTCTTGCCAAACCAGGAGGAAGACCCTGCTCCATTCTTGGACCCATTTAGGCCTCTCGTATCAAGGATTATGAATTCTCAGACACATGAGCATGCAAGCATCAAAGGACGGTGCTCTTACACCCCCACAGTCCCTGTTGCCGAAATCAAACAAAGAACAAAAGTGGAACACAGAGATTTACGTAGTTCGATCAAAATTGATCTACGTCCACGGGCGAGGCACAACGAAAATTCCACTATATTCAAAAGGAGAGTGCACTTACAATGAAACCCTAATCACAATATATATATTGTGTCTCAAAACATAAAAGGAAAAACCTAATTCCTCTGGGTTGGGCCTACGGCCCACTCAAATAATATGTCATAAATTCAAGACATATTTAACAATTCTCCACCTTGGCTTGAATTTAATAAGTCAAGAAGCCGAACATGTTCTTCCGGCATCCCTAAGCCTACGTGAGCTAACTCGGTGTAGGAAACAAGGGATGTAACAAAGGAAAGAATATGTCCTCTTCAAACAAAGGTAGAATTTCATTCACCTCGCCACCAAGCCCCAGAATGGGGCAAACCTCAAACAAGCATGCCAATCAAGTTCAAGCAATGCTTAAACTTGTTGGCGGGGATTGACTTGGTCAACATATCAGCAGGATTGTCAGCAGTGCCAATCTTCTTTACCATCATATTTCTCTCAGCAACTGCCTCTCGAATAAAGTGATATCTGACATCAATGTGCTTAGTCCTCTCATGATATGCTTGATTTTTAACTAAGTGTATAGCACTCTGATTATCACAAAAGACAACTGAATTGTCTTCCTGCTGAAGCCCAAGTTCCTGAACAAGATTCCTTAACCAGATAGCTTCTTTCACTGCTTCTGCTGCTGCCATATACTCTGCCTCTGTAGAAGACAAAGCGACTGTCGACTGTAAGGTTGACCTCCAACTAATAGCTGAGCCAGATAGCGTGAAAAGATAGCCAGTCAAAGATCTTCTTTTATCAAGATCACCTGCATAGTCAGAATCCACAAATCCCACAACTGAGGTACCACTTGAACTATTTCTATCAAACACCAAGCCCAAATCTGCGGAACCTCTAAGATACCTAAGTATCCATTTTACTGCCTGCCAATGCTCCTTTCCAGGGTGAGCCATATATCTACTTACCACACTAACTGCATGAGCAATGTCGGGACGAGTACATACCATAGCATACATCAAGCTGCCAACTGCACTGGAGTATGGGACATGAGACATTGCAGCCTCCTCATCTTCTGACTGAGGTGAATGTAGAGCTGAGAGTCTAAAATGAGGTGCTAATGGCGTAGTAACAGGTTTTGCGTTCTGCATGCCAAACTTCTCAAGTACCTTCTCAATATAGCTCCTCTGCGATAGATATAATTTTCCTGCTTTCCTATCCCTCCGAATTTCCATCCCTAAGATTTTCTTGGCAGGACCCAGATCTTTCATCTCGAACTCCTCACCGAGCCGTTTCTTCAAGATCAACACATCTGACATGTTCTTTGCAGCAATGAGCATATCATCAACGTATAAGAGGAGATAGACAAAGGATCCATCTGAACCCTTCCTGAAGTAGACACAACTATCATAGCTGCTCCTATGATAACCACTTCCTATCATAAAGCTATCAAATCTCTTATACCACTGTCTTGGAGACTGCTTTAAACCGTACAAGGATTTCTTCAATCTGCAAACATGGTCTTCCTTGCCTTCTACATAATAGCCCTCAGGCTGGGCCATATAAATAGTCTCATCAAGGTCACCATGCAAAAAAGCAGTCTTCACATCAAGTTGCTCAAGCTCAAAGTCAAATTTAGCAACTAAAGCTAATAACACACGGATGGAAGTGTGCTTAACCACAGGAGAGAATACCTCAGTATAATCAATTCCCTCCTTTTGATTGTAGCCTTTGGCTACAAGTCGTGCCTTGCATCTAGCATCTTCAACACCTGGAATTCCTTCCTTTTTCTTGAAGACCCATTTACACCCAATGGCCTTTTTTTCTTTAGGCAACGGCACCAAGTCCCAAGTCTGGTTCTTGTGAAGTGATTCAAGTTCCTCAACCATAGCAGTAGCCCATTTTTCTGATTCTACGCAAGTAACAGCTTCAGTATAAGTAGAGGGTTCATGAATACCCATACCTTCTGCTGTCGTGAGAGCATAAGCCACCAGATCAGAGTATCCATATTTTTGAGGAGGTCGAGTCTGCCTCCTTTCTCTGCCAGTAGCAATAGAATATGGCTGCTCCACCTCATCTACAGCTTCCTCATCTGAACTTGAATCAACAGTAACACTTTGCTCGCTTAAATCATCTCGAGAGGTTTTCTCTGGAAGCTCCACCTGAACCTCCACCTTATTCATATTGCTCTCAGGCTTTCCTGCATGATCATCAACAACCTTTCTTTGATCAAGCATAAGCATTTCATTAAAAGTAACATCCCTACTAATAATGAACTTATGCGAGTTGGATTCCTGACACCACAAACGATACCCTTTTACACCATCAGCATATCCAACAAAGATGCATTTTCTTGCTCTAGGTTCTAACTTACCATCCTTAACATGATAATAAGCAGGGCATCCAAAAACCTTTAGATTAGAGTAATCGCAAGGCTTACCTGACCACTTCTCAAAGGGAGTCTTGCAGTCTATTGCTGTTGAAGGAGAGCGATTAACCAGATAACAGGCTGTGTTAACAGCTTCAGCCCAAAAGTCTTTTTCCATGCCAGCATTAGAGAGCATGCATCTTGCTCTCTCCAAAAGGGTTCTGTTCATACGTTCTGCCACCCCATTCTGCTGAGGAGTGTGTCTAACTGTACGGTGTCGAACGATACCAGCATCTGCACAGAATTCATTAAAATCGCCACTGCAGAACTCAAGACCATTATCAGTCCTAAGACGTTTGATCTTCTTTCCAGTCTGATTCTCAACAAGGGTTTTCCACTTCTTGAAGGTTTCAAATACATCACTTTTCCTCTTCAGAAAATAAACCCAAACCTTCCTGGAATAATCATCAATGAACGTCACAAAGTAAAGAGCACCACCCTTAGATGGAACCTGTGCTGGTCCCCATAAATCAGAGTGGATGTAGTCAAGTGTGCCCTTTGTTGAATGTGTGCCTGTACTGAAGCTGACTCTGCACTGCTTGCCAAGAACACAATGCTCACAGAAATCTAGCGAGGTCGTCTGCTCTCCACAAAGTAAACCACGTTTACTCAAAACTGTCATGCCACGCTCACTCATGTGGCCCAAACGCATATGCCACAGTTTTGTTTTATCATTATCAGAAACAGAATTAGATGTGCCAATCGAAGGACCCATAACAGTGCTACCCTGTAGATGATACAAGTGGTTCACCTTGCTTCCTTTCATCACAACCAGATTGCCTTTGGAGACTTTGAGAACTCCACCTCCACCTGAGTACATACACCCAATGGAATCCAAACTGCTCAACGAGATAAGGTTTCTCTTCAAGTCCGGTATATGCCTTACTTCAGTCAAGGTTCTTACTACTTTGTCATGACATTTAATCCGAACAGTACCAATACCCATAACTCTGCATACAGCATCATTACCCATCAAGACTGATCCACCATTTATTTTCTCATACGTGGTGAACCATTCCCTATTTGGGCACATATGATATGATGCTCCAGAGTCCAATATCCAAACATCATCGGACAAACTAACAGCAGAGCATGCAGTAAGAACACTGTCTGACGCCTTAGACTCATCTTCGCTAGCAACATTCACCACATCTTGTCTTTGAGCATGTTGCTTACCTTTTCTCTTGAGCACAGGACAATCTGACTTGTAATGTCCTCTTTTGTGACAATAATAGCACTCCACGTTCGTCTTATCGCCAGGTGGCCTAGATTTTGAGCGACCAACAGATTTCCCTCGAGGAGCTTTATCCCTGTTCTTGTTCCTGCCTCTCACAAATAAACCATCTGCTTTATTTTCACTAGTATTCCCATTCAGTTTCGTTCTCAATTCAGCAGAATTCAAAGATGCTTTAACATCCTCCAAAGTTATGGATTCACGTCCATAAAGCATCGAGTTCACAAAATTCTCATATGAAGCAGGCAGTGAACATAACACAATCAAAGCTTGATCTTCATCATCAAGTTTAATATCTAAATTTTTCATATCCAGAACAATTTTATTAAACTCATCCAAGTGTTCCTGAACAGGCGTACCTTCGCGCATCTTTAGGGTATAAAGACGCTGCTTCAAATAAAGTCTCGACGTCAAAGATTTCTTCATGTAGAGACTTTCCAGTTTGCTCCAGAGACCCGCAGCTGTTTCCTCATCGGCGACTTCTCGCAGAACCTTGTCATCCAGAGACAACTGAATCGCGCTATGCGCCTTCTCGTCCATCTCTTCTATTTCTGCCGAGGTCATGTCGTCTGGATAATTTCCGTCCAGCGCCCTAACCGTACCCTCTCGCCTCAATAAAGCTTTCATCTTTATTCTCCATAATCCAAAATTATTCTGTCCATCAAAAGATGAAATCTGAAACTTCAGAGATGCCATCTAAAAAGTCGGGGGCTGTTCTGGTCTGGTCGCCGGGAGGTGGCCGAGAGAAGTGGCCGAGCGCACGGGTCGTGGCCGAGCAAAGTGGCCGAGCGAACTGGCCGTGGCCGATCGAAGTGGCCGAGATCATGGGTCGTGGCCGAGCAAAGTGGCCGAGAGAACTGGCCGTGGCCGATCGAAGTGGCCGAGATCACGGGTCGTGGCCGAGCAAAGTGGCCGAGCGAACTGGCCGTGGCCGATCGAAGTGGCCGAGAGCACGGGTCGTGGCCGAGCAAAGTGGCCGAGCGAACTGGCCGTGGCCGATCGAAGTGGCCGAGAGCACGGGTCGTGGCGAGCAAAGTGGCCGAGAGAACTGGCCGTGGCCGACGAAGTGGCCGAGATCACGGGTCGTGGCCGAGCAAAGTGGCCGAGAGAACGGGCCGTGCCGATCGAGTGGCGAGACACGGGTCGTGGCGAGAAAGTCAAACAAAGAACAAAAGTGGAACACAGAGATTTACGTGGTTCGATCAAAATTGATCTACGTCCACGGGCGAGGCACAACGAAAATTCCACTATATTCAAAAGGAGAGTACACTTACAATGAAACCCTAATCACAATATATATATTGTGTCTCAAAACATAAAAGGAAAAACCTAATTCCTCTGGGTTGGGCCTACGGCCCACTCAAATAATATGTCATAAATTCAAGACATATTTAACAGTCCCTCTATGCGAAATCAAGACATGCCCATCCCTGCCGGGGTGAAATGTGAACCACAAGCTCCCTTTCACGCTGAGCAGGATCACCACAAAAGAACCACGGGTACATCCAAGAAGCACCCATTGAATCTCTATTTGCAGATCAGACCCAGGACTTCCCACCCACATGGTGGACCACCATGTTTTGAACTTGAAGATGCTTAGGAAGTTTGTGCCGCTGATGGAGCTTCTGTAGCTGTAGATTGTTTGGGCCACAGCTGGAATCGAAGGTGCAGAGAATCAGTAGATCAAAACACAGGGGCTATGAGAAGGTAGTAAGTGACATACTGTCAAAAGGAGATGGACTGATTAGGAAGAAGTGTATGGGAAGTTGCTGTCCAAAGAACCATGTGTCCAGCTTCAAGTTTGGCAAGCTGATTGCGAAGGACCATAACTAAGTGAAAGAACTCGCGGATAAGTCATAGTTTTAGGTGTCATCATAGGCGCGTCTGCTCATCCTCCAGTGGAGGAGATACCTAATGACGAATTACGTGGGGGCCAGAGCAACGTCCAAGGTGGTTTAGGGTCGGGAGGAGATGAGAACGAGAGTCCAAGGGTGGTTTGCGGCTGGGAGAGCTCTTGGAGTTGATTACCGAACAACCCACGACATAGATCCTCCAAACGGCCTCATTTCGGATTATCATTCCGAGGAAGTGGCTGTGAAGAAGGCGGAGAGTTTTGGTCTATGGAGGTAGGCCTGCCAATAAACAGTTGCGAAAACTTAAAGTATCATCTTTCGGCAGATGTTTCTTCTAGTTGTGCAAACGGCAAGGGCAAAGGCAGCATCTATGATCTCATT
>JAGVVM010021945.1:0-18791 GCA_019149425.1 Psidium friedrichsthalianum
CTGCACTGGAGTATGGGACATGAGACATTGCAGCCTCCTCATCTTCTGACTGAGGTGAATGTAGAGCTGAGAGTCTAAAATGAGGTGCTAATGGCGTAGTAACAGGTTTTGCGTTCGCATGCCAAACTTCTCAAGTACCTTCTCAATATAGCTCCTCTGCGATAGATATAATTTTCCTGCTTTCCTATCCCTCCGAATTTCCATCCCTAAGATTTTCTTGGCATGACCCAGATCTTTCATCTCGAACTCCTCACTGAGCCGTTTCTTCAAGATCAACACATCTGACATGTTCTTTGCAGCAATGAGCATATCATCAACGTATAAAGAGGAGATAGACAAAGGATCCATCTGAACCCTTCCTGAAGTAGACACAACTATCATAGCTGCTCCTATGATAACCACTTCCTACCATAAAGCTATCAAATCTCTTATACCACTGTCTTGGAGACTGCTTTAAACCGTACAAGGATTTCTTCAATCTGCAAACATGGTCTTCCTTGCCTTCTACATAATAGCCCTCAGGCTGGGCCATATAAATAGTTTCATCAAGGTCACCATGCAAAAAAGCAGTCTTCACATCAAGTTGCTCAAGCTCAAAGTCAAATTTAGCAACTAAAGCTAATAACACACGGATGGAAGTGTGCTTAACCACAGGAGAGAATACCTCAGTATAATCAATTCCCTCCTTTTGATTGTAGCCTTTGGCTACAAGTCGTGCCTTACATCTAGCATCTTCAACACCTGGAATTCCTTCCTTTTTCTTGAAGACCCATTTACACCCAATGGCCTTTTTTTTTAGGCAACGGCACCAAGTCCCAAGTTGGTTCTTGTGAAGTGATTCAAGTTCCTCAACCATAGCAGTAGCCCATTTTTCTGATTCTACGCAAGTAACAGCTTCAGTATAAGTAGAGGGTTCATGAATACCTATACCTTCTGCTGTCGTGAGAGCATAAACCACCAGATCAGAGTATCCATATTTTTGAGGAGGTCGAGTCTGCCTCCTTTCTCTGCCAGTAGCAATAGAATATGGCTGCTCCACCTCATCTACAGCTTCCTCATCTGAACTCGAATCAACAGTAACACTTTGCTCGCTTAAATCATCTCGAGAGGTTTTCTCTGGAAGCTCCACTTGAACCTCCACCTTATTCATATTGCTCTCAGGCTTTCCTGCATGATCATCAACAACCTTTCTTTGATCAAGCATAAGCATTTCATTAAAAGTAACATCCCTACTAATAATGAACTTATGCGAGTTGGATTCCTGACACCACAAATGATACCCTTTTACACCATCAGCATATCCAACAAATGCATTTTCTTGCTCTAGGTTCTAACTTACCATCCTAACATGATAATAAGCAGGGCATCCAAAAACCTTTAGATTAGAGTAATCGCAAGGCTTACCTGACCACTTCTAAAAGGGAGTCTTGCAGTCTATTGCTGTTGAAGGAGAGCGATTAACCAGATAACAGGCTGTGTTAACAGCTTCAGCCCAAAAGTCTTTTTCCATGCCAACATTAGAGAGCATGCATCTTGCTCTCTCCAAAAGGGTTCTGTTCATACGTTCTGCCACCCCATTCTGCTGAGGAGTGTGTCTAACTGTAAGGTGTCGAACGATACCAGCATCTGCACATAATTCATTAAAATCGCCACTGCAGAACTCAAGACCATTATCAGTCCTAAGACGTTTGATCTTCTTTCCAGTCTGATTCTCAACAAGGGTTTTCCACTTCTTGAAGGTTTCAAATACATCACTTTTTCTCTTCAGAAAATAAACCCAAACCTTCCTGGAATAATCATCAATGAACGTCACAAAGTAAAGAGCACCACCCTTAGATGGAACCTGTGCTGGTCCCCATAAATCAGAGTGGATGTAGTCAAGTGTGCTCTTTGTTGAATGTGTGCCTGTACTGAAGCTGACTCTGTACTGCTTGCCAAGAACACAATGCTCACAGAAATCTAGCGGGGTCGTCTGCTCTCCACAAAGTAAACCACGTTTACTCAAAACTGTCATGCCACGCTCACTCATGTGGCCCAAACGCATATGCCACAGTTTTGTTTTATCATTATCAGAAACAGAATTAGATGTGCCAATCGAAGGACCCATAACAATGCTACCCTGTAGATGATACAAGTGGTTCATCTTGCTTCCTTTCATCACAACCAGATTGCCTTTGGAGACTTTGAGAACTCCACCTCCATCTGAGTACATACACCCAATGGAATCCAAACTGCTCAACGAGATAAGGTTTCTCTTCAAGTCCGGTATATGCCTTACTTCAGTCAAGGTTCTTACTACTTTGTCATGACATTTAATCTGAACAGTACCAATACCCATAACTCTGCATACAGCATCATTGCCCATCAAGACTGATCCACCATTTATTTTCTCATACGTGGTAAACCATTCCCTATTTGGGCACATATGATATGATGCTCCAGAGTCCAATATCCAAACATCATCGGACAAACTAACAGCAGAGCATGCAGTAAGAACACTGTCTGACGCCTTAGACTCATCTTCGCTAGCAACATTCACCACATCTTGTCTTTGAGCATGTTGCTTACCTTTTCTCTTGAGCACAGGACAATCTAACTTGTAATGTCCTCTTTTGTGACAATAATAGCACTCCACGTTCGTCTTATCGCCAGGTGGCCTAATTTTGAGCGACCAACAGATTTCCCTCGATGAGCTTTTTCCCTGTTCTTGTTCCTGCCTCTCACAAATAAACCATCTGCTTTATTTTCACTAGTATTCCCATTCAGTTTCGTTCTCAATTCAGCAGAATTCAAAGATGCTTTAACATCCTCCAAGGTTATGGATTCACGTCCATAAAGTATCGAGTTCACAAAATTCTCATATGAAGCAGGCAGTGAACATAACACAATCAAAGCTTGATCTTCATCATCGAGTTTAATATCTAAATTTTTCATATCCAGAACAATTTTATTAAACTCATCCAAGTGTTCCTGAACAGGCGTACCTTCGCGCATCTTTAGGGTATAAAGACGTTGCTTCAAATAAAGTCTCGACGTCAAAGATTTCTTCATGTAGAGACTTTCCAGTTTGCTCCAGAGACCCGCAGCTGTTTCCTCACCGGCGACTTCTCGCAGAACCTTGTCATCCAGAGACAACTGAATCACGCTATGCGCCTTCTGGTCCATCTCTTCTATTTCTGCCGAGGTCATGTCGTCTGGATAATTTCCGTTCAACGCCCTAACCGTACCCTCTCGCCTCAATAAAGCTTTCATCTTTATTCTCCATAATCCAAAATTATTCTGTCCATCAAAAGATGAAATCTGAAACTTCAGAGATGCCATCTAAAAAAGTCGGGGGCTGTTCTGGTCTGGTCGCCGGGAGGTGGCCGAGAGAAGTGGCCGAGCGCACGGGCCGTGGCCGAGCAAAGTGGCTGAGCGCATGGGCCGTGGCAGAGCAAAGTGGCCGAGAGAACGGGCTGTGGCCGATCGAAGTGGCCGAGAGCACGGGTCGTGGCCGAGCGAACTGGCCGTGGCCGATCGAAGTGGCCGAGAGCACAGGTCGTTGCCGAGCAAAGTCGCCGAGCGAACGGACGTGGCCGATCGAAGTGGCCGAGAGCACGGGTCGTGGCCGACGGACTTGGCCGGGCACACGGACCTTAGCCGAGCGAGTTGGCCGAGAGCACGGGTCGTGGCCGACGGACTTGGCCGGGAGCACGGGCCTTGGCCGAGCGAGTTGGCCGACCACACGGGTCGCGCCCGGCGGCTGACGGTGGGTTGACGACTGAGGGTTAGGGTTTCAGAGAAGAGGCTCTGATACCAATTTGTTGCGGAAATCAAACAAAGAACAAAAGTGGAACACAGAGATTTACGTGGTTCGATCAAAATTGATCTACGTCCACGGGCGAGGCACAACGAAAATTCCACTATATTCAAAAGGAGAGAGTGCACTTACAATGAAACCCTAATCACAATATATATATTGTGTCTCAAAACATAAAAGGAAAAACCTAATTCCTCTGGGTTGGGCCTACGGCCCACTCAAATAATATGTCATAAATTCAAGACATATTTAACAAAGGTCTTGTATTTGTTTCTATTTCATGAGCTCTCTAGAAAGTAACCATAACTTTCGTAAGAAGCGGCATCACTTCGAATCCCAAATAGGTGAAGTGTCTATCACGCATTTCTGTTACTAATAAGCATGTTACTAATTTGTATTATATTTCATTAAGAATATAACTAGCATACAATAACATAATAGACGATACTGACTTCTCATATTCGGGCATATAATAACTTGTTGTTGCAACCTAAAAAATTAACCTAATGGATTGCTAAGTTAATTAAATCAACTAACCTACCTCGAGTTCTCCCAAACTCTATCAATTCACAACTTAGGTTCAATTTTATAAAGAATATTTGGTAGGAGTTGCCACTAATCATTATAGTTAGGTTGATTAGAAACCTAAATAAAAAAGTATCAAAAAACTATTTTATTTCTATAAACTAGAGATTATGAGTTCCGGACTTGATTATGATAGATCACTCTAATGCTCTTTCGATACTATTTTATTTCATGAAAACATTTTATCAAACAACTTTAATTGATTTTAACCTAAGTCATTAACACAGGTATCATGTGGGTGTACAATTAGTTAAATTAAACACTCCGCACTAATAGTAAGGAGCATGCACCAGACAATCTTCTCTTTTTTGTGTTTTCACTTTTTCAATAAAATCTAATCTATATGCAATGTGTGAATTTTAATCTAAATGCAATATAACCTAAGAATGCATATGAATTTAACTAAACTACATAACTATGCTAATGACATGCAACTTAAATAAGGCTAATCCTAATATGCAATCTACACTATGAATTAACTTATTAACCTAAACGTTAAAATCCATATGACGTGGCAAATGACGTGGCATGGATGATGACATGGCATAGATGATGACATGACATGATGATATTTTTTTGTTATTTTCGGATTTAATTAAAACTCAAAATAAAATGCCTACAGAAAGTGATTATGTGAGCTAGATTGTGCATGACATTGATTCCAAGCTTATCCTACTTGGAATGGACTAATTTAACATGCAATCTCACCAAAATAAACTAATTATCTATAAGACTCTATCCTAGCATGCAATTCCAATTAAATATGCAATTCAATTCAAACATGGCAACCTAATGCAAATCTAATCTACATAAGATAACGATCTAACATGCAAAATATTTTAGGATTTTAAAACATGCAATCAAATATTGTATAGATAATTTCCACAATCAATTGAGCTCAAATAAGGAAAGTGATAAATCAAATTAACTTGACTATTTTGTGATTTCTTTCAAATTTATTATTGATCTAAATCTCTATAGATACCTATAGAATTATATCCGACCCTCCCCCCCCACAACACCAAAAAAAAAAAAAAACTATAGAATTCGAAATATCTTCTATGTCAATGATTCTATCTAAGACCTTATTGATAGAACCAAATTCACATGTGTGGTTGCAAATTAGTTTTCTTAATTGATACCTGGCACTCAAAAGCTACAAATCAAGCATAACCAAATTGGATAAGATTTTTTACCTAATACAGATATTGACCGTCCAAATTTGAATTGAACTTTGATCGACTCTGGATCTTGGACCGTCGGGGCTTGCGGACTTATGGTTCGGCACGGTGGCTTATGATGGACACCAGCGGGACAACAGCAACGACCAGTGGCACCAAAATCGGCTCTGCCTAACTCCTCGGTGACAGCACAACAGCAGATACTCGGCAGCTACAACAGCGACAACTTTTGATCTTCGGTGCAGCAGACTGCAGTAACAACAGCAGGAGCAGCGTACGTCGGCTCCTTGATGTCGGGACAACAGCAGTGCACGAGCAAAAGCAGCAACAGAGAACCCGAGCAGCAAGGGCGAAACCAGGCGGACTGGATCAACAGTGACGGATCAGTAGCAACCTGAACCTATTTTGATCCCTTCTTCCACAATGAGGATACTAAGCAGCAGTAATGAACGATAAAGCAGCAGCAGCATGGGACACCAGGAAAGCAGTGGCCGGTGGGTGGAGCAGGGCTTTGCTGGGATGGTTCTCGGCCAGAGGAAATCGAGCTTTCTCCCTTCTACTTTGCTCACGTGAATTCTTAGATTTTCTGAGTAAGAGCCGATCTCCCTAAAACCGTAGGCATAACATCTCACGTTGCATGTTAAGGGCTTGAGTTTCTTTAATTTTGCAAAATGAACCCTTGATAGATAATGCGATTTAAATTAAGCCTCGAAGGGCCAAATTGCATGAGAATGAGTCTTGACGCAATCGAAATTTTTGGCTAATCCTTGGGAATGGGCCAACGGAAAATTCATTGCTCAATATGGGTTATGATTCCTTTTTTCTGGGCTTAATTAAGCTTTTTATTGATTAATAGACATTTAAATGAAAAGCCTTTTTCTCGTAATTAGATATAAATGGCCTGAATTAAGCTCCAGATAGGCCTCAAGGCCATCAAAATTTTGGCACAAATACCCCCTTGATGGCCGAAAATCTCATGGTGGGTTTTGGTCCACCGCGTGTGAATTTCGCTCTACATTTCACCGCCGGTCAGATTAAATGTAAATATATGGATGTTAAAATTAAAACCATATTAAAATGCAGATTGTATGAAGAATGATTTATTATTTTTTTGGTAGGGAATAAGGTTAGTTCCTAATTTCTATGCGACTTAATGACTAAAAGGGTAGCTGAAATTTAGGTGTCGACACTTGTTTTTACTCATTAAACCTTATGACGATAGATATACTAGTATTAGGTTGTATTACCATTATTAGTGATTTTCGTCAAATGATTTTATCCCTATTTCTCTTGAAGTCATCTTTACCACATCTATTGGAAGAAACTTTGTAAATGGATTAGCTAGATTCTTGCTTGATCTCACATAAACAATTGTTATGGTACATCCTTGAATCAATGGTTAAAGTACATTATAGGTGTCAGAACTTATATACGGCGCTTATTTTAGTATCAAAACTTTCAAAACGATCACTTACGTGCTCATTTTTTGAAAAATGATCACTTCAGTGCCAGAACTTTCAAAACAATCTCTTAAACCATTAAGTGTCAATTTTTTTAAAACAATCACTTTAGTGCCAAATTCTAGGTTACTAGATGTGGGACTAAAGTGATTGTTTTTCAAAAAAAAAAAGATTGACACTTAAGTAATTGTTTTTAAAAAAAAATGGCATTTAAGTGATCGTTTTGAAATTTTGGTACTAAAGTGATCATTTTTCAAAAAAATTGGCACTTAAGTGGTTGTTTTGAAAGTTTTTTGGCAGATAAGTGATCGTTTTGAAAGTCTTTGTATTAAAGTGAGTGTCATACACAAATTTTAGCATTTGTAGTGTACTTAAGCCTTGAATCAATTGTCTAATGTACTTATGTTGTAGATTGATATGTCTTGACTCACCATTATAAATGCTACTATAAGCTCTTACCAAAATAGCATGGAGGCATACGACTAGGTGATACTTTGAAATCCTATAAAAAATTTCTAATTCATTTAGCCTTTTTCCTAGTTATTACTAATATTCAGATTTCATTGTTGAGTGAGTTATGCAAGTTTATTTCTTGCTCGCACAAGATACAACACATCCTCCTAACGTGAATTCCATCAAGAAGTGGAATGCTTATCTCCCACACTTATAATCCAACTGACTTAGGTGTATCATTCTAATATAGCCAAATAATTATTGTAGAATAGTTCTAAATTTCTAGTTCTTTTAAGATAACAAAAATTTTGGTAACAACATTCCAATGTTCTACACTTGGATTATTAGTATATCTACTCAACTTACACATGAAAAAGGCAATATCAAATCTAGTACAATACATCACATATATTAAAGACCCTATAGCATTCACATATCCAAGTTATACTACTGCTCTACCACTATTATAAATTGATTTACTACTAGAATCAAATGGAGTACTCATTTCTTTTTAATCAAGATCTTTAATATATTTTTTAAACATCTTCTCAACGTAATTACTTTGGCTTAAAAAGTTAACCCAACTATGTTTTTTTAACTTTAACTCCCGATATAGTATCTACTTCACTCAAATTTTTCATTTTAAATAGGGAAATTAGATACTTCTAAGTTTCGATGATACTAGATATATTGGTTCCAAATATAAGCATATCATAAACGTATAAGCAAACTAAAACACTATAACCTTTAGTGATTTAAGAATAAATACACTTATCAACATTATTGTGTTTGAAATGAAAGGACAATTTGACTGAATTAAATTTTTCATGCCACTACTTAGTTGCTTCCTTATGCCCATAAAGAGATTTAACCCATTTACACGCTTGTCTTGCATTTCTAGGAAGAAAAAAACCCTTCGATTATTCCATATAAATTTCTTCATTTAATCTCCATGTAAGAAAGCAGTTTGGACATCCATTTGATGAATATAAAAATCATAAATGTATGCTAAAGAAAAAAGAATTTGAATAGATGTTATAAATGCTACATGAGCTTATGTATCAAAATATTCAGAAAAAAGGACATTAGAAGTGTCAAAATTTGTGTATGTCGCTCACTTTAGTACCAAAATTTTTTTTTGGATCACTCAAGTATCCACTTTTTTGAAAAATGATTACTTAAGTGCTAACTCCTATCTGTTTGGCTGGAAATTCGACATGGCTTGTCGAAGGTCCAGTAAGTAATAAAAAAAAATCTAAAAGTTCAGGAAAATATAAAAAAAAATACAAATACAAACTTAATTAGCTTAAGATAAATAAAAAAGCAAAAATATTAAAAAAAATGGATGTGGACTATAATTCCTAAAATTGTTATGAAAGTGCAATTGAGTCATAAAACCTATAAAATTGCAATTAAGTCCTAATACTTTTCATATTGGTATAGTAGAGTCCTTCCATTAACTTTGTCTGTTAAACTAACGGGAAATGCCGACGTGATCTTTTTTTTTTTTTTAATGATTTCTCTATCCAATGTGGCAATGAAGAATAAATTTGATTTTTATACAAATTTTATTTAAATTAAATTTAAAAATAAGATCAATTTTAAAAAAAAAACTATAAGGGGTGGAGAATAGGCAGCAAGGGCCGCCACTTGCCCCACCTTGCCGGCGAGGGTGAGGGGATGGCCGATGGGGGTCACCTGTTCTAGCCTCTCTCTCTCTCTCTCTCTCTCTCTCTCTCTCTCGAATTTTAGCCTTTCATAAATTTAATTTAAATAAAATTTGCATTTTAAAATTTTTGACTTATTTTTAAGTTTAGAAGTCCACAAGGAATGAATTTTTAAAAAGTATGCCATGTTGTATGAAAAAACTTAATTATAATGCCACATAATCAATTTGGCTAGGCACTTAAGTGACTGTTCATTCTCAATTTGGCATTTAAAAGAGCCAGCAAAAAGTTTTGGGATTAAAGTGAGCGTCATACACAAGTTTTGGCATTTTGGTATCCTTTTGCCCAAAATAATCTATTCTTTCTTCTTCTTTTTTGTCTATATCCATTCGCCACTAATCTAACCTTAAAAATATGGATTAAGCCATCAGAGTTATATTTTCTCTATTCACCTAATAGGTTTAAATCCTTTTGGTAAATCTGCTAATATCCAAGTATTTTTACTAGATGCAATTGAGTCCATTTCATCATTTATACCTTCTTTCCGAAAAGAAGCAACTCTAGAAGATATAACATTACTAAAACTTTTGAGATTATCATCAAGATTTCATATTGAAGGGTTTTATACCACGTTATTATCTTTGTCTCATTTAATAGGGAACATGAGTAATAAAGATTGGACCTAAATCTTTCAATTTTCTTACTTAGTGCTTCTTAAGTCATTAGAATCATTTGTTTCTTTCTCAGGGAAAAGTAGTTGTGTTTTCATAGGTTTTGAATTATTTGTATCTTCTTGACCATTATTATCAATAATTTCAGAATCTGTAGAGCATTTATTATCAAAGAATTCAACATATTTTGATTCTACAATGACATTGGATTCTAAATCAAGAAGTCTATAAGATTTAATGTTTTTGGCATATCCAAGAAAAACACTTTTAATAGCTCTAGGATAAAAGGGTCATGTACTCTGTAATATATCAACCACTTCCACACTTTAAGGTATGTCAAGTTAGGTTTTCTACTTGTCCACAAAATATAAGGGCTAATGTTATTTCTCTTAGATGGTATCCTATTATGAACATAACATATAGAAAGTAATGCTTCTCTCGAAAGATTAATTGGAGGCTATTTAAAAGCATACAATTAACCATTTCTCCTAAAGACTTATTTTTCTCTTTAGCTAAACCATTTTGTTGTGGAGTGTATGGTGTTGAAACTTGATAAATATACCATATTCTTCATAGAAGACCAAAAAACCATTTAGAAAATATTCTTCACCTCCATCCAAAATGTATAACTTTAATTGTTCTTTCTAATTGTGTGACGTCCCAAAATTTCGGAATCCGAAACTATAATAAGATTTGGATTTTTGGGGAAACGTGAATATTAAATTGTCAAAGCGCTAGTCCAAAGTTTGAAAATGGTTTAATCACGCCGTAGAAAATTTTCCGTTTGTGCCGAAAAAAAATTTCATTTGCGTCGAACCCAATCATGTCCGAATCCTCGTCACGTGAATTTGAAAAGTGTTCTCTTTCGTTGTGCAAAATTTTCACCCTGTTCGAAATTTCCTAATTATATTTTTGCCCTCAAATTTATGTGCTAAAAGATAAGAAGATTTAAATTTGATTTGACTTTTTTTCTTTATTATTTTATTTGATTTGTCCTATACTATTTTCCCACTTTCGGTCGGTCAATCCCTCCCCTCTTCCCTTGACTTTTCTGAAAAAAATTTTCTCCCCCGCATTGTGGCCGAATGATAACCTTTTTCCCCCTCCGAACGTCTCTCTCTCTCTCCCCTTTTCCTTTTGTTGAGTTCTTTTCCCAGGCAAGAGACCCCCCCACCCCCCGCAAAAAAAAAAAAAAAAAAATCATTTTCCACCCACTAACTTTGTCCTTTCTGAAAATTTTTTTACTGTTCATGTGTGAATATTTCCCCCAATTTGCTGTGCAGCCGGCTTCTTCTTCTTCTTTCGGTTGGTTTTTCAGCTGCTCTTTCTTCGGCTGGGTCTTCATTTTCTGCTGTTGTCGGCAATGTCTTCTGCCGCTATTGCTACTCCTCCATCAGCCGCCAACCGAGCCGTCCAACCCTGCCACCAACGCCAGTTGCTCCTCCAACCACCCGTCGGCTCCAGGCACCGTAGCTTAGTCGCCGTCCACAGCCACTAAACTCTAGCCGAGCGCGTCATCCCTCTTCCGCCGTTGGCCTCCTCCTCCTTCGTCTTGCCGCATGCCGTCGCGAGCTAGCAAGCTCGTCGTCGCTCCAGTCGCAAGCCTAAGCTCGCTCGATGCCAACACTGCCGCGAAGCTCGTCACTGCCGTCGCTACTCCTTCCTAATTGAGCCGAGCCTCATTGTATGACTAGCGACCCCACCGCAAGCTTCACTAGCCGTTGATGCCTTGCCGCCCTCTACTTGCACCACCACCAGTCCTTTACTTCGTCGCTGTGGTCCAGTCACCCCTCCGCCATCTGTTGTGCCGTGCCATCGCAAACTCTAGCAGCCTCGCCGTCGAAGCTTGCTCCAGCTACGTCGTCTCCTCTAGCCTTCGCCCATCGGCCGCCTCATCGTCGCTGTCCAATTGAGTCGTAGTCAGCTCATCGTCTGACCATCAAGCTCATCGGCCAATGCCACCGCTCGTTGGAGTCCTCCACCGCCAGCCAAATTAGCCCGCATTCGCACTTCGTTGCCAATGCGTTTTGAGTGGACCCTTAATCCTCGGCTATGGCGTCAATTACGTTCGCGAGTAAATTAATAAATTAATAAATTAAATTAGACATTCGAGTAGTCTAATTGTGGCCGGATTAGCTAGAGATTGAGTTTAGGGTAAATGGCCGCGATTACATAAGTTAGACCGAGTACTGAGCTGGTTTGTGGCTAGAAAAAAAATTAACTGATTGACTGTGATCGCGAGTGAGTGATGGACTAGAGCCGAGCGATCGATGAATTGCTTGACTGATTGATTGGTAATCTAATAGCCATCGATGGTTGTTTATTTTTTTAAAAATAATTAAAATTGTTAAGATATTTTCATTATCGGTTGCTTGAGGTTGAGACCGACATTTTCCTGCCAAATAATTGCAGTGATTTCGATTTGACTGAATAATAAATTGGTTATTCATGTTCAGTTGGAAAATTTTAAATTGGCTAGTTTTATAATTCGTGAAGGTAGTCGTATCGTGGGTTTTAAATCCATGCCAATCGTACGGTATTTTTATGATAGTTCCGTGTCGTGCTAGTCGTACAAATCTTACAGACTATCAAAGGACGCTGCCAGTCATAGTGTTTGGTCATACCAGTCGTGGGCAATTTTTCCCTGATAGTTTCGTATCGTGCTAGTCGTATGAATCTTACGAACTATCAGAAGACATTGCCAGTCGTAGTGTTTAGTCACACCAGTCATGTGCAATAAATCCCGTGACCATCGATAATTGGATTATAAGAGAAAAATTTGAGAATTGTTGGTATTTGGTAAAAAAAAAATTGGTTATCATGGGGCATTACTATTTGGGACACTTGAGCGGATTATCATCTTATCCGGGCTTACGTGCTATCTCACTGAGATTTATTTCTCACCGCATTATGGTTACTATTTTCAAGTCAGGACTGATACAAAGGCCAGTGTGGTTTGGAGTTCCTAGCGGCCAGTGTGGTTTGGAGTTCCTAGCGACCAGTTGTTCCATGTCGTGTCCCATCCGATTTCAGGTACGAACTAGGTCTGGGAGCAACACGTTGTGATGATCTGGGTCGATGAAGGACTTGACTACCTAGTAGCTCACATCTTCAAGGCTTGGTTCCTACGTGACAATGATGTTCTCTATGGCCCTTTCTGTGGATTTGAGGGGCTGTCCAACCCAACTCCTCATATCCCCGCCTGGGATCCAATGGACCTCGATATGCCTGACGGGAAGATAGTGGACCCCAAGCCTGACACTAAGGCCGATCCTCCTGTAGAGTCCGACACATCCATCGAGACCGACCCCTCCAAGGTCTCCAATGACGTTCCCATGTCTCCCTAGCTAGAGGAGCACGGTAGTCCCTTTTGGATTTTGGTGACGATGGATGAGGGTTGAGTAGCCACTCTTTTGGGAGTAGATGAGTAGCTAACATTTTCCGATCCACCTATTTTTCTGTTGGTCTTAAGGAGCCATCTCGAAGAATGGGATTGTATTTATGCTATATAGCTCCATAGGGTTAGTGATCCTCTGCTTTGTTGATGTATTAAAGGTATCTAGTTAGATTAATGGAAATGGAATGTCCTGCTTTTATATCCTTGTTTGTTTAATTGTCAGGGTGTATTAAAAACGTTCTGCATGCATAAAATTTTCTATTTGGTCGTTAATGCACTTGGGACGCTATCCTATCCTTTCCAACCTAAGGCATTTTGATAGGGATGGCACGTGCTCGAGGATTGGAGCATGACAAATTGATTTGTACTTCAACCTTATATTTCTTAAACATGGTAAACGCTTTATCTTTTGATTGTAGGAATTAAACATATAAATACCTACAGCAATCATCCACAAAACATAATGAAATACCCTTTACCACCACAAATTAACAGGGTATTATTCACATATGTCACTATGCTCCAAATCCAATAAATTCAAATTTCTCTTAATACCAGAAAATATTTTCTTTGTTAATTTAAACTTAGCACTTATTTCACATTTGTCAAATTCACCATTACCATTTATCAAGTCTAACTTTGTCATATTTTTAAAATAACAAAAAATTAAATGTACTAATATACTATGCCATAAAAAGGAGAATCAATAATATAAGTAGAAGATATGGTCTTATTATTAATACTTGATTAATACATGTTGCCATTGGCGTAACTCTTTTCCACAAACAGCCAATTCTTTGACAAGATAACTTTGTCAAATTCAAACAAAACCTAAAATCTGCTTTGACAAAGATTCTTGTTCATTCATTCTTGTCCTTGGATTTTTTTTTTTTTTTGCGGTGCATGCACTCCTTTGCATAGTGACTCTCTTTGCCACGAAAAAAGTGGCAATCCTTTTTCTTCTTATGTGTCCTCTTAAAATTCTCCCTAGCTTGCACTTCAAGTTTTTGTGGTTTTTGAATTGAAATACATTTTCCTCCATAGCATTCACTTGGTATCACACAAAATAGAATTATCATGTAAACATGACTCTTCTTCAATTCAAAGAGATTCTTGAATTTGCTCCAAAGTGATGTCATATGACTTATACAACATCCTTTTTCCATAATCTTTCCAATTTGAAGGCAATTTTGCAATAATTGCTCCAACTTAAAAGGATTTTGGAATGTCTATCTTGAGGGCGTGAATTGTATTGACAAGCATTTGTAGATTTGTTCCAACAAGAGTTTAGCATCAAAAAATTTAAAGTTAAGTATTTTGCAATCAAATATTTTATTGGTACCTTGCTCCTCTGCTTTGTATTTCAATTCAAGTGCATTCCAATTGTCTCTAGCAGATTTCATCTCAGTGAATAAATCATACAATCGACCGGGCAATGTGTTCAGAATATACCCTCGATGGAGCAATTCATCCTCTTCACTTTACTTCCTCTCCTTGTTGACTCTTTCAATAGCTTTTGCACTTAGCTGTCCTCTTTTAATGGTATCAAATTGGGATTCAAAATGTAAGAAATCTTCAAGGCAGTTAGAAAAAACACCATCTTGTCTCTGTTTCCATCAAACAGGTCCAATTTCAACATATCTTGATTCATGACTTTGATTGATTCTGACTCTATTGTTTCAAAAATAATTCCTTAAAATTATTGGCAATATAATGATTGAATGTGAAGAAATGAAATTAGACTTTGAGATGTGAAAATACTCTTTTTAAGAAATTATTTGCCTCACAACGTTGTAAATGGTCACCTATAAAAGTAATCTAGGATACAAAAAATTCTCAGTTAAGAATATTAATAACAATTCTAATATTTCTCTCAAAACTCTCAAAAGGAAGCAATTCAAAAGAAGGCTGTATATCTCTTTGAAAGAAATGAACATCGAAGTTAATGGTGTTGAATACAGACATTGAAATAAATAGTGAAAACTATGTTTAAATAGATACGACCTTTCCAAGGTGCTATCCCTTTGAAATTATTACTAATCAGGGTGTGCATGAATCATGATAACCATTCTATTCATCTATTTTTCTATTTTTTATTCTTGAAAACAAGTTTGGAACAAAAATCTATTTAGAAATACAATTTCAATATTATTTTTATATTTCGAGACGAACTTAGCCCAAAAATAGGTTTATAATAGAAATGAGAAGCTATCTATTTTTTGAATAGGAACAAAAATAAAAACTTTTCTTATCCTTGGTCATCGGCCGTCGGTAGCTAATCGCCATCCACTAGTTGCTGGTCAAGGCTTGAAAGTTGATACAAGAAGAAGGAAATCCAGTGACCATAAGAAAAAATAAAAGAATGAAAATAAAAAAAAAACTTAAGATACAAGTTTTCTTAAATTGGCATATATATAGAAGTATTTTAGTAATATAGGTCGGGTTGAGTATAAGTTGCTAGATTTATATTGTATAGAAATATGGGTCAGACTATTTTCGACCTGATCTACCCCAACCGTTTGACACCTTTACTCACCTCCATTGTCGAAGGTCTATCGCCATAATTGTAGCTCTGCCTATTGTCGCAACCCTAACTTCCATCGCAACTACAAAAATTTTTTACGCTGTTATCAAATGAATTTCTATTTTAGGAATAGAAATTTTGTGTCGTTCAGGGAATTGAAATAGAAAATTATATTTTTGGATAAAAAGTGTGTCTATGAGTAGAATGGTTATCATTCATACTCTAACGGCCTATATTGCAACTATTTTGATATGAAAAGCTAATTCTAATTATAATAATTTTTTCTGATTTTGTTTCTTGGATGGGTTTTAGAAAATCAAAACGTGTTTGATAACTATACAAATTTCTACTCCTGCAATAGAAACATGTTTGATAACTATATAATTTTCTTTTTTCAAAAATAATTTCTCTTTCCAATTTGTGTCATTTAAGTCAAATAATTACATAATTAGCTAGTGAAATTTCATACTATATTTTGAATTAATTGAAGATTAATTCATATTGATTCTATTATATAACATATTACATATAACATTTTTTCGTGCTATTTTGTCCAATTGCAGTGTCATAACGAGTCATTTTATGCCTAAAAAGGGAGAGACCATGCTGGGTTAGTGTGTGATTTCAAATTAGCTCGGGCCCTCCCAGATTTATACCAAATTGCAACGAGGGAATATCAAATTCGATTTTAGTGTGATCAGTGGTATGCATATGTGTACATGCAAATGGAGTCGCCATCAGTCTTTGAGGAAGATAAATCGAAAACATTGTCAAACAATCGGGAGAAACCGTTCGATTTTATGCAACCAGAGATCGGTGTTTCCACTGATGCCTTTTCGGCACAAAGTGAAATGTTTTCTAAACGTGTTTCATGCAAAATTTCATTTAATTTTTAAACTTATGAGGTAAGTCAGTGATAAGTGTTCACACAGGTTGTTTTGAAATCAAATATGCGATCAAGGAATCAAAGCATAAGAAATCGCAACATAAAAATCTAATCAAGGAATCATGGCATTAGAAAAATGTAATGGTTCGGGCTTAGAAAAATGTGGTTCGACTTAATTTCTAAGGTTTTTATGATTTTTAAAAAAAAAATCTATAAAATCTCGAGAATCTAGGCCCAAATTTATGAAAATCAAGTCAAACTAGGCTAATCTAAGTTTCTTCTATTTCTAGGGATTTTTAGAAAATTTTTAGAATTTTTTAGAATTATTTATTTATTATTATCTTAAATTTTTTTCTTTAAAATGCGACTTTATTTTATTTTAGGTCAAAGGAAAAATGATAAGAGAACTGAAAGGGAAAAGTGAGAAATTTAGGACTTCATTTTGTTTTGTGATTTTCAAAAGTAATTTTTTTTTCTAGAATCAACTTTTTTTTTTGTTCTTGTTTTTGCTCCAAAACTGTTCTTAAGAATAGAATCAGAATCATTTAAATTATCAAATATGATTTTCATCTTTTTTGTTCTAGGAAACAGAATCAGATAATCAGAATAGTTTTTATGCAGGCCCTAAGCAACCGCCAAGTGGGTGAAGAAACCTCTTCATTTGTTTTCAATTTTGGTGTGCTTTCATTTGTCTTCAAACGTTTTAGTGCCCTCTCCCCAGTAGAAAGTTCATCGACCAATTTGATTGGATTCCCATTACATGTTTTCCTACTGGGGGCTTTCCCACTTAGGTTAAGGGTTTCATGTAAAAAAGTCCATTGAAAATTCTATATCTTTTACAGATGCACGATATTGTGTCACGATCAATTTTATTGGTTCAAGTTACATTGACTATTCGTTCGCTCTAAAAATTGACGTGCCATGTGGTAGTGATATTTTCATTAAAAAAATTTGACTTCACCATTTCCAGCGACTTGGATTGCTGGAGTAACTTAACCGAACGAATGTGAAAGTCAAATAATTTGAAGGAATTTTCAAAAAGTCTTGATATTAAATTGAGCGTCGTAAAAAAAAAAAATGAAACTCCTAATATAATTTTCCCGATTTGAAAAGTGTGCCTAGCAGGCTGAAGGGTGTCTTGGACCCGTTCACATAACGATCATTAGAAGTGGATTTATTAGCTATTGGAAATTTCAAGGAGAACTTACAGGTTGGATTATGGTGCTATCGACCGGTAGCGTTGATGTTACTACTTAATTGCGATTGACGGATTAAGCAAACATTGTTGTACTTACGTGACAAACTCTCTCTCTCTCTCTCTCATTTGGACCTCCTTGGGAGGAAGACGAGAAAGGCCGATGACCTCAAATTGGAGAAACGTCCACAAAGATTCTCTAAGTTATAAAGATACTTTGTATCGACGTTAGGATATTAGGCACCATGGTAGTAAGATTATGTGCGTGGATGCTTCACCATTATGTGGAACAAGAGGGAAGTTATACAACAAGTTGACTTATTATCTTTGCAAGAAGATCGACATGAACAAAATACATTCGAGAGACAAACTAATAACCCATATTTAATACACGCCTTCATAGAGATAAGTACACCGCAAGTGCCATAACTTTTGTATGGCGCTCATTAAGTGCCATAATTTTTTTTCGTTCATTTGAATGCCATAACTTTTAAAAATCATTCACTTGAGTGCCACTTCAGCTTTTTTGGCTTCCACCTTAGCTTTTTCCGGCGTCTACATCGGCTTTTCTGGAATCCACGTAAGCGATGACACTCAAGTAGTCGATTTTTAAAAGTTATGGCATCCAAGTGAACCAAAAAAAGTTATGGCACTCGAGTGAGCGTCGTACCAAAGTTATGGCACTTACGGTGTACTTATTCCCACCTTCATATATTACATCTAAGCTAAAATAATGACTAATGAAACATTCTAGACGTAAAAGCCACTTAAATGCGTACATAGATGATCATTTCAATATTGTCTGAAAGCCAAGACATCTCTAGTACCAGATACATACTATCTACAAATAGACAATCAATCATCTCTCACACTTAGATGCAACTAACGCATATGCTGTCTTCGAATCCTTTTCAGTTGTTGGCTTCGATTTGTGTGGCAGCATGCCCGACACCCGGGCTGTGACCTGGATCTG